>BQNB010008179.1:68608-90952 GCA_026074375.1 Tanacetum coccineum
TTTTGAACCCTTGTTCGGGATTCATGCTCTCGTTTTTCAGTTTAATTTCGTAAATTTTTGGTTTTTCTCAATCGTTTTTGCTTATTAATTATTAATTTAGCCTTCTAAACTCCCAAATCATTAATCTCATTCAAACTCCAATTTTCCGACTGTACCGATTTTCAAGCACAGCCTCGTTAGGGATAAACGACCCGGGAATATTCTATACTACTTCTCGGTTTCATTGATTATTTTTAGATTATACTTATTATATATATTTTATTATATATTATATATATAAAGGTGTTAGTTTAAAAACCATTAATCAGTTCTGCTGGATAATTTAAGTCTGGGATTGATTTACTTTTATGTTGGTTTATGCTTTTGCGTGTATGACATTACTTAATAATGCAAGACTCCTTTATCTTGTGTTGGGTATTGTTATGACACATAGTGTCCCCTGTAGTTATTTTCTTTTCTTTTTAGTATCTCTATAGTAGACGCCATTGTGTTGTAACGATATCCATGAAGTTACACCTCGTGCTTCCGCCTTGGCAGGGTGTGACAGTTGGTACCTATGTACATGTGTCAAAAGAACTTTGCAAAACAAGTCATGATACAATTAATAAGTTTTTCGCAACTAAAACTTTAATCAAAGACTCAAGTCTTAATATCATGATTTGGAATTATTTTAATAAAGGGATGCTAATAATTTTTTTTAAGTTTATATGTACCATTTGGCATCCCTTGCGACAGTAAGTTGTTTTATAAAGATGGGACAAAGCTAGAGCAAGCCTAACTTAAAGACTTTTCTGTAAACAAGAGTGCTTGCCGGGAGACAACCCGAAATGTATTTTCAATTTTGTTATCGAGTCTGTCTTCCCAGGTTATCGATACGGCGTATCCAATTTAATGGATACGGCGTATTGATCCAACCTGGACGTTATCCATTTTATTTTTCTGCACTTAAAACATTATTGTCAGACTTATTGGTATGCGTTTAATTACACATACCTTTCACCATTAAAATCGGACTTAAATGACCCAAAACGTACCAAAAATACCTTGTATTTGTATGTTTTCATCTATATTGTGCAGGAAACGGATATCCGACAAAAGGACGAAAAACAAAGCAAAAAACGACAAAACCGAGCACGAAATAGAAAAGGATGGAAAAGACAAAGTCAAAGCCAAGAAGTCTTCAAAGAAAAGAAAATACAACTTTAGGGACCAAATTTGCTAAAACCTAAAGTTGTATAACAAGGATAAAAGATACAAGGACTGAAGTTGTAAAGATGTCATATATAACTTTAGGGGGGCATTTCTGCCAAACCCTTAAAGTTATATAACACAAGGACCATGCGTGTGATTACCACATATACAATGAGGGGTTAAATCTGCCATATCCGCAAACTTACACCACCAAAAGGACCTCTTTTGAAATTAAACATATATAAATGAGGGACCACTTTTGCCCAAACCCAAAACTCACCCCTGCCCCTTATAACTTAAACACTTCCCGCCAAAACAAAAACCCCACACTGTTCACCTTTCCTTGTTCATTGTCCCTAACAATGAGACATCCCTGCTGCTACCCTCCAAAACCCATCAATAACACACCCCACTCAAACCTTATCCCACCTCAACCCAGCTGGCATAACAGCCTGGCAATCCCCAAGCCCCCTATTCGTTTAAGAATGAAGACAAATGATGGATGGTCAAGATCAATTTGCTTGGGGACTACTCATAATGGACAGCTATGATCAAATGGGCTTTCACCTCACACAACAAGCACAAGCTAAAGCCTCCTCGGCAAAGAAGCACAAGGGATACACCTCCTAGAATCTTCCTACGAGTAGTATAAATATAGGACCTCTTGTAGCCATTTGGCATCTAGCTTTTAGTAGTCATTTTAACTTAGTAGTTTTTATCAGCTTTTAATAGTGTAAATTTTAATATTGTAATGTTTTGAAGTTAATGAAATTTAAGTTTGTTTCTAAAAATCTGTTTTAAGCTCTTTTGATATCAAGTCTGTACTATGTTTTAAAATCTCTCATAAACTCTCTTATAAGCTCATATAATCTGTTTTTCTTTAAAATGTTAAATACTTAAGAAAAAAAATTATAAAAAAATAAAAAAAAATCTATCAAAGAAGCATTGAAGCAAGGTTTGACAAGGATGGCTTATTGGGTTTAGAGCTTATGGAAGAATTTAGGTTTGGTTTTTAAGCTTTTGGAAAGCTTATATCAACTGCCATAAGCATTGGACTTTTGTAAGTCACTTTTTCAAATTTTTGCACTTTTTACTATTCATTTGCTTATCAAGTGCTTATTTCTGCTTATTTGTCTTTAATGTGCTTATTCATGTTTGTTTAGTGCTCATTGTCTTTGTTGTTTGCTTATTATATCCTTTGTTTAAGTTTTAAGTCAAAACTGCCTTTTCTTGCTCTTGAATCTGCTCATTCTTATCTTGCTTATTTATCTGCTTATTTGCTGTTGTTTTTAGCTTATATATGCTTAACTTTGCTTAGTTGACATTTGCTTTCAAAACCCTTGCTTAAAACTCTTTAAAATAGTTTTAAAAAGTGAATTTTAAATTTTAAGGGGGTGTTTGGTTTATTGACTCAAAGTGGGTCAAACTGGGTTAAAGACCCATTGGGTCATTTAGCAACCTTTTTCAAACCTATTTGAGTTATTCTAAACCTGTTTTTGAAAGAATTCTAGTTTAAAAGCTGTTTTTCAAGTCTTTTCTAAAAAACCCTTGAAACTGTTAGACCAAAACAGTTTCAAGGATCTTATTAGATTAAGGCTTTCAAAAGCTGTCTTTAACTTTGTTGGTGTCTTGTTTTTAAGTGTCATTAGTTGTGGTATAGAGTCCTTCTTGGTTTCCTTGTGTCATTTCAGAATTGCCTAAATTTTTGTCAAGTTATTTTTGTGTCAAAAGCCCCCTTTTCAATTTATGATATCAGATGGTATACATTGTTGTTAGTTTCTAATTTTTTGCACACAAACTCTCCAAGAGCTAATTTCAATCTGTTTTAACTCTCTTTTTAGTTTTGAGCTAATTAGCTAGCTTATTAATAAGCTGGCTTTTAGCCTTTTTCTTTTTCAAAAAAAAAATCTTCCCCTGGTGCAAAACAGTTTATTTGCACACCTTTTTCTTGCTTATTTTTTTTATCAAATCTCTTAGTTCTTTGCATGTTTAGAAAGCCATTAAGCTCCTCTTTAAGCTCCTTTAAGCTTTTAGCCTTAAGTTCCCCTCTAGGTGGCTTAATTTTAAGCCTAAAGTAGCCTTTTTGACTGTTTGAATGCTAGTATAGGCTTAGAGCTTATTTTAGGATTTCTAGTTTTTCTGTCTACCCCTTTAGCTTAATTTTGTGCCTTATAGCTTATTAAGTTAGGTTATCATCTTGCCTTAGCTTAGTTTCCTATTTTCTCAGCTTATTCCCCCTTTTTAGCTTAGCAGTTAGCCCCTTTTTTTTGCCTTAGTTTAACATAGTATAGTCTGCCTTCTATTGTAGCTTACTTGTCTGCTTATTTGCTTATCTGTTGGTGCTTATTATTTGTTCATATTTCTTATTTAGTATAGTGGTAAACCTGTCATTGCTTCTTTCCAAATCTCCTTAGCTTAATATTTTCTTTTTAGCCAAACAGTTTTGTTCAAAGCCCTTAGCTTAAAAAGTTCATAACTGCCACCCTTTCTTTTAGCTTATTTCGTGCTTATTTGTAAGTTACAAAAAAATTCTTTTTTTAAAGTTGCTTATTTTTAGCTTTTTCAAAAAGTTTTAAAAAAATGAGAAATAAAAGTGTTGGGATTAGGGGAGGCCCCGAGTGAGCAAGACTCGAACTCGGGACCTCAACCCCATCAACCACACTATTATTACATAATCACTCCGTTGTGAAATACAAAGCTATATCCGGTAGTGAGTAGTTGATTATTAATTCTATTTAGGCTTTTTACCCTTTAAGCCCATAACTGTTTTCAGCTTATTTCGGCTTTTTTTTTTTTTTGGCTTATTTATAAGCCCAATTTTCTAGCTTTTATTTTTAATAGAACCAGGACACCTTAATCCACTTTTTGTATTTTTTCAGAATTTTTTATAATCGTTTGATATTTTTTATCATTTATTTTCTTTTAAACTATTTTTTAATTATAATAAATTAAATAAAATCAAAAAAAATATTTTTCTTTTTTTGGAAAATTTTATTTTGTCATATTGCACTTAGGAAAAATAGAAAATCTTTCGTAGGGTCATTTTTGCAAAATTTCATTTCTTAAAGAACGGGATTCGAACCCTTTTTTTGTTTTCTCATTTTTGAGCTCGTTTTAGCTCCGTTTTTAGTCTAGTCTTTTTTATTCTTCATTTTTAGTCACATAGAGTAGTTTAGAAGTAAAAAAATCTTTGTAGGGTAAATTTTTAAAAATTTAGGTTTTTGACTCCTTGTTTAGGGCTCTTGCTCTCGTTTTTTTTAGTTTTATTTCATAATTTTTAGGTTTTTCTTAATCGTTTTTGCATATTAGTAGATAATTTAGCTTTCTAATCCCCTTAATCATTAATATCATTCAATTTCCAACTTTCCGACTGTACTGATTTTCAAGTCCAGCCTCGTTGGGGATAAACAACCCGGGAACACACTTTTATACTGCTTTCGGATTTCATTGATTATTTCCTTCTTACTATATTGTATTATATATTTATATAAGTATTTATATTTATATTTATATTTATATATATAGTAAGACTTTGTAAAAATCTTATCGATACGACGTATTCAGATTTCTGGATACGGAGTATTCGACCTCTGACTCGTACTTAAGATTATTTTCTTACAGGTTTCAATACGGCGTATCCTAAAAAATGGATACGACGTATCGACTTCCTGTATAGTATTCGTTTTTAGTTTTTGTTTTCTAACCGACGATTATTTGAGATGGAATTTCTATGGTTTTCTTAATATTACTATAGGAACATACTGAACGAGATGATGAATTTGGTGTGTACTTATTTTCTAGAATTTTGTGTGTGTTGTAGTCATGTGTGTTGTAGTTCATGCTTGGTATTTCCAACGCTTTTTTGCAACCCACATTCTACTCATATACGTAACATGTGAGGAGCATACCGAGCAAATCTTTGGGGGAGTTTTTTTTTTTCTGTTCTAAGTTCTTTAGTTTACCTGTTGTCTGCTTATCATTTTATAAACGTGGAGGTTTGTATCATCTCAGTGGGGGAAAGGAGAATTAAAACACCATAATTACGATATTTTTTTAGAGATTATTAGTAGCATGATCCCGCACACTAACCTCCTTATTTCATATTGTGAGAATTCAAGCCTATTTGTTTTTATTCTATACCCAAATTGTTCCAAAATATATGAGTGTGCTGTGCTGTAGTAAACTTTAGAACTTGGCTTAGTTTACTATTCAGAGGACGCATCATAATGTGATTACTATTTTAGTAATTGTATGGACTGACTTTCTAAAGTTGGTAAATTGTTTCTAGGGGTCTCACCGAAAAAATAGCGTATACAGTTTGGTTATTAAGCTAACCGCACTAAGTTAGTTAACCCTCATACTAAAGCCCCTCTCATTTTGTTTACTCTTCATCTATTAGAGTATGATACCCTTAGAAAAACCTCTGAGCCATTCCTCGCGTTGTTTGTTACACCATCTAATATTTTTTTTCATTACACCTTAGCCTTACCCTATAGTTTAATGTCCTTAAATCGTTGCTAGTTGCTTCGCAGTGTAACAGTATGTATTTCTGGTGTTCGTGCTGCGTCTGTGTGTTATGGTATTGTTCTATCTTTTCTATCTTTGGTTAGGTCAGGAAATTGCACAATGCAATTGGGAATGTGAAAGTAGTAGTTGTCTTTTGTTTTTCGTGTGTCTTTTTTTTTTTACTACTTTCACTATTATGATTGAAAATAGAATCCAGATTTATCATGTTCGTGAAGTGGTGAAAATTTACATCTAAATTTCATTCTTAGTTTATGTTAAAAAAATAGAAAAAACAAAAAAATACAAAAAAAATGTAAGAGAAAAAAAGGAGAGGATTGTGAGATAACCGGTTTGTCTAAACTTAACCGATTTTATTATTTATGAGGATCGATTATTCATTGGTACGTACTATAAACCAACGACATCAAGTTATGTTGTACATTATTTTTAGTTGGTCGCAATATAAACAACTATGTATTTTTTGTATCAAGTGGTAGATATCGTCACTACTATTGTATATTATATTATGGATGATTGGGAGTTGGCCGTTATAGGAACGCCAACTAGGTTGTTTTATGACGAGTCGAGTAAAGATGATCAAGACATCTTTGAGTCTGATTCGTGTCTACTGCATGAGTTTCTAGTGTTAAAGCATGAGTTAGTCTATGATTTGTGTCTTTTTCATGGGTATGGTCGAGAAAATTTGCTTGCAATATTGTTCCTTATTTGTTTGGACTTAATCTATTTGTTTTGTTCTTTTGTTTAACACCAATTATAAATGTTTCCCATGCCTAATTCCTAACCTTTAGTTTGCTCGAATGAGGGAGTGAGCAACCACATGTGTCTCATTCATGGATTTGAATGTGTATGTGTGGTTTTGTCGCCTTTGTTAGTTTAATACTATTAGTGAAGATTACTAGTCCTATTCTTTAACTTATTCGAGTTAAGGAGTGAGCAATCACAAGTGTCGCGGTCGTGGATTTGGGCGTGCATTTGTGGTTTTGTTGCCTCTTCTAGAGTATTGGTATCGATAGAGATTAAAAAGAATGATCAACCCTTAACCTTATCATATTAACCTAATTTACCTTTTTAGACTTGTTACTCCTTAGCTTAAGTGGTAGAGATGTGTATCCTTTCCAAGCTTATGATAGAATACTCGTCACGACTAAGCAATTGAGTAAATTACTAAAATGTTACCACATAGATTAGTTGAGTGGTATGAGTGTTTTTATTTTCCTGTTTCGTGAGGTGTTTGGTTGCGTGCTAGTAATTGAATAAAAGATGCTTAAAGGAAAAATCCTAAACGTTCGTTTGGAAAACATTTTCATAAGAAAATTCAAAAGTGTACTTGAGGACAAGTAGGATTCAAGTGAGGGGCTATTTGATGACATCAAATAACGTCTATTTTATAGCATCAATTAGACCCGTCTTTATTGCTCGTATTACATTCTTTTATATAAGAATTGGTACTTAATTGATTATATTTATTATTGCAGTGATTATCGAGCATTTGGTGAAAGTTAGCTAAAAGGCACGCATTTTGGAGCACAAACGAAGAGTTCAAGAAAGTCCTCTGATTCTGACAATCTATACGTCGTATCATTCTAGAAGCATACGCCGTATCCAAGACTTTGACGAAATGGATCATTGCCTGACTTTGAAGAATACGCCGTATCCACATCAACGATACGCTGTATATAATAATTTGGTCAACGAAGAAGAACTAACTGATTTTACCTCAATATGTCGTATCCAGCAAGAAGATACGGCGTATCAGTGCCCTAAGTTCACAAGACATCCGTGACAAAAAGAGAGCTATACCCCGTATCCAGAATGTGGAAAACTAAAAGCGGGGTTGAATAGTTTACCGCTTTTTAAATTAATGTTATGTTTGTTTATAAAAACTTAAATTCGACTTTATGTGATCTCAATATGTGCACAATATGGACAATTCAAGTAATTAAATAAATGACAAGTAAATATGAAAGACACGAGATAAGAGTTAGAAAGATCAAACCACAACACAAGGATTTATAGTGGTTCGGTAACGAAGCACCTCTTCGCCCTACTCCACTCCCCGAGCACCAAACTCGATAATTCTCTTCTCTATGTCAACAAACTCCCTTTAGGCAAAGAAAACCGTACACAACTAAGCTTACACCAATTTCCGACACTAAGCCAAATGTCGAGTTCTAATCCTAGCTAGAACCAATCTATCACAACTTTTATATTTTGAGGACTAAAATACTAACCGCACTACTTCACAACAATTCACTACTTCACTTCACAACTTCTCTTCACTTCACTACTTCACTACGCTTCACAACTTCACTACGCTTTACAACTTCACTTCACCTAGACACTACTACGATCACACCAATATAACACAACTTACTAAGATCACCACGATCTAACTATACTTACAATGATCACCACAATCTACCTATTACACACAGCTACAATACACACCTTCACAATATACACAAATGATTTACAAGATATGCTACACCTTCACAATAACAAAAACAAAACTACAATACTTCTTGATTTGATGATAAGAAGTATTCTTCTCTTGCACTTGAGGAATTGAGCTTGAATCACTTGGAAACAAAGCTTTATGATTAAATGATCAAAGGATTATAGAAAATGTGTGGACTGATTTTAGACAGAAAAGAATGAGTGCAAAAGGTGAGAAAAACAGTGAGGAACGGTCCAGTATTTATAGGCAAGCTGGGGAGCGTTTTTGTCTAGCCGACCCCCTTAATTCATGTGCCGGCCCCCTTATAATTAAGGGGACCGCCCAGGCTAGGACGCTCTCTTTTTTGTCTTTTTTAGGGGAGGTGTTTTCTGGAACATTTCTAGCCGTTTTTAGGTAGAAAAATTGAATTCAAAATATTTATTTTGAATAAAACATTTCTTCTAAATGTAGAACATTGTTTTGCAAAGGTTATAAAAATGTTTGTAACATTTTATAAAAAATGTGAGGTTGAATAAAAATTCATTTGATCATAAAATGCATTAAGCATTTATTTATTCATACATTTAAGTGATTTAATTTTCGAAATGAAAATTTACTACTAATTACTAGTTTACGTTTTAATTTTACATTGAGCATTTTTACATTTTGTGATTATCAAAACGTAGAGAGGTCGAAAAATATTAATAACATTTTAGGCATTATTTCTATCAACAATCTCCCCCTTTTTGATGATTACAAAATCTAAACTCATTAAATGTAAAATTATTTTTAAACAAGTATTTAGTGAGTTTTATTTCCATTTCTTCCCCTTTTTGTAGAATCAAAAAGGTTTCACCGATGAAAATGTGTAAAATTGATGGAAAAATGGCTCCCCCTTGATGTGTGCTCCCCCTCGTTTGAGGGCACCAAGGAATCGAGCTATGGTAACTTTTGCTACAAAAACAAGTTAGAAGAACGACACCAACGTTTCTAACATATAACAAAGAAAGGAAAAATATGAAAACATGTTTATAATGCTTAACAAGTGTCATGTCATTTGTGTAAGCTAACAAACATAAGTGTATATATATATATATATATATATATATATCAAGTAGACTCAACTTATAAAGTTAGGAGTCATTCAACCAAATAAAAATTTAGAGACAAGCAAGTGCATCTTTAAAAGCATAATACTAAAGATCATTCACTAAACATAAAAATTATGCATAAAACACAATCATGCATACATCAAATTTTAAATAATATGCTTGAAGCATATTAATACAACATACATAAAATTAAACTATAAAGGTCCTAATATTCCTAGAAATCCATAGGACTTGCTTGCAAAAGGTTTGGTTGAAAATTATTTGAAACATGAGTAACTAAACATAAAGTATGTTTAGTTTGGAGAGATTGATGGTGGTGGAGTGTTTGGAATGAGAGGTTGTGAAAGCATGTGTTCTATGTAAGAAAACATGTATTGGAGCTCATCTCTTAATCCAAAGATAAGAGTATGGTTGTGAATGTAACACAAGCATGAATCTCCATGAGCTTCAAGAAGGTTCCAAGGAATGAAATGACCAAAGAGAGGTAGAGAAGGTGATGGAGTATTAAATTGAACATCAAGTTGAGTAATTGGTGAAAGGGTGAGAGTGATGCCCATTGATCCACTTTCTTGAATTGGAGGTGGTGGAGGAACTCTTGGAGGAGGAGATATTGGTAAGTTCAAGTAACCATTAGTTGATGGTGATGTAGAGGAGGTTGGTGATTTGGGTATGTAGTCAATGGAGGACGAAGAGGTATCTTTAGTTGATGGTGTTTTTGAAGGTACATTTGGAGCACTAGGTGATGGGAGTTTATGTTTGGGTGATGAGGTTTTAGTGTCATCTTGAGTTAAATCCACAAATAATTTTTTTGGTGGAATGATGTTGAATTTTAGTCTTTTGGAAGCTTTAGAAATAGAAGCTCTAGTGGATGCCATAGAGGTTTATGGTGGTCGATAATGAATGAAGAAGATGATGAAGTGGTGGTAAACATTTGGAGGGAATTTATTAGAGGAGAATAGTTTGGAAATGGAATGAATTTGAATTAGTTTAAGGATTTCCAAAAGATGTTCGAGTTTTCTGGGTAAGGATAGCTGAGGCTAGGTATATAAGAGTGTCAAATGTAGAATGAAAATTGTAAAAACCGTGAACTGTATGGCCGCCCACTTAATTTATGGTGCACGGCCCACTTAATGATTAGGGGTCACCCTATTGAGACTATGGGGCAACCATATAATGCTTTTGCCAAAACAACCAAAAATATTTTTTTTGCTATTATTTTGCAAGGAAGGTTTTGTTTTGGTGATCTATTTGCAGCAAGTCCTATGTGAATATCATATATGTGCATTGAACAAGTATATTCTTATATGCATTCATTTTGTAAGGATTATATGAATTAAAAATAGATAAAATACACAATAGATCTACTTAATGGCACATATAATGAGTTGTTCTAAGAATGCTAACAAGTTCAAATCCTTCCGACTATGTAGGGGGGTCATACTCACATAGTAATTTCTAACTGTTAGCATAATGTTACACACGGTGTTTCTTCAGTGTTAAACAAGTTATTCTACCAAGCTAATCATCATTTAACATCTATATTTCTTTTTCTTCTCGAAGACTCCTCGTAATGCCTTGCCAAATGATTTGAATCCACCTCTAAGTTCCTTATGAATTTGTTGTGTTTGATTGAGCAAGTCGGTTTGTCGTTCAAAGAGAAAATCATCATTTTGTTGAGAAGAGGTGGGAATGTCGTATTGTTGGTAGTTAAGTGGTTCGAGAGAGTTTAGATAGGTTGTAGGAGATGGGGTACTAGCACGAGAAGCACCATCATCCTCATCATCATCTAATTGGTGAGATGAAGATCCATAGTTATGATGGGCGGATGTTGACGAGACAGAGTGACCGGCTTTTCCACGATCACTTTGGGGTTTTCAGGTTTGTTTTAGAGCGAGTAGACGCATGACTCGATCAACGACATTGTAAATGCCATTGTCAAGATGAGGATAATTTTCCATGACGTGTCGATAGAGACGAGTCAAGAACATGCCGTAAGGAAGATTGGCGGTTGAAGTAGCCCGAGCACATTCGATTCGTTTGACAAAGAAATAAGCAAGATTATATTGTTCTTCGGTAACAATACAATATAACATGTGAGCGAGACTAGCCGGGAGATGGTCCCGGTGGCCTCCTAGTCCGAACACATTCTCACGAATGAGTTCTTCCCAACGCTTCATGTCTTGACTCCTGGTAATTGTTTTACTCTAAATAAGCAGTTTAGTATAAGGATGTGGGTGAGTCCCACATCTCAGCCCGTTACATAGGCAAAAAGCAAACATAACAAGCACATAGGAGGATACTACTAAGACTAGTGTCAATTGAAACTACTATATAAACTCAAAAATTTTTTTATTCTTCCATGCCATGGATCGTGATTTATCTAAGATCATCACAATAGACGCAGGTGCATCGGACAAAATAATGATTTCGTACATATCATTCATCATACGGGTAGAACATTCATTGTCCAGTTCAAGATCCCTCTATTGTTCCAACAAGCTATTAGTACCATGATCGCTGCCAAACTACACCTTAAAATATATATAATATATATTAAAATATAAAATATATATAGTAAGAATAGTCTAAAAGCAGAATCAATAATATCCGACGAAGTAGTATTGTAGTGGTTCCCGGTCGTTTATCCCCAACGAGGTGGACTTGATGAATCGATACAGTCGAAGATTTGAGTTTGAAGGAGAGAATTGAATTGAGAGGGTGGAAAGCTAAATTAATCAATAACAAACTAAACGTTTATGAAAATCCTAAAAATTACTAAATTAAGCTGAAAACCGGGAGCACGACATCCCCGAACAAGGGGAAAAACCTAAAAATCTTTAAAAAAATAACCCTACGAAAATTTTTTCACTTCTAAACTACTCTACGGGACAAATAACGAAGAATGAAAAAGACTAGACCAAAAACGGAGTTCGTTTACCAAAAACGTGTCAACTCAAAAACCGCACCGCGACCGTTCTTTATATATATGAAAAGTTGTAAAATTGATTTTCAAAAGTTTTAAATTTTTCTACAATCTAAGACGACAAAATAAATTTCTAAAAAAGAAAATATTTGTTTGATAATTTTAATGTAATTTTTTATGACATTTCTTTAAAAACTTTTAAAACTATATTAAATTATATAAAATACTAATTTGATTAGGAAATTCTTAAAAATTTTATAAAAAATTCTGTCACTTAAATACATTCTAAGAAAAATAAGAATCAAAAAATTGTTAATAATATAAGCCCCGAAATTAAGCTTATACAGCTTATAAGCTTAGTTAGCCAAAACCGTCTACAAGTATTCAAGCCCTTGGGTCTATGACAGAAATGTCCCAAGGGCGCAGCGGTGTGTGTGTTGTTTTAATAGGGGGAATGTTTTCTCAGGGGTTCAGGAAGTTTCGAGTCTTGCTCACCCGGTTCCCTGTCTTTACATCTTTGTTTGTTTGGGTAATTTTTGTGATGCAAAGTGTTTTAGTCGTGGGGTTATACAACGTTGTCCTACTTCTACTTTTTATGAAAAGCTTTAATAAGCTTTAATATATAGCTTTTAGTCGACAGATTGAAATTCTTACAATGTGCTTAAGGCTATTTTTTTCCTTAGTTCATTTTGCTTAATGAGGATAAAATAAGCTTAGTCATACACGACAAAATTAAGTAAAGGGGACCTAATATTATCTAAATAAGCAATAAAAGGGCTAAGGTTAAACTAAATAAGTGGAAAAAGCTTTTGTTTGCCGCACAGAAAAGCTAAATCAGTCTTAAAGAGGCTAAAATGCTAAACCTTTTGGATCAATTATGCTAAGAAAAGGGCAAATATAAGCTTAACAACTAACTATTACCTAACCTAGATAAGAAATAAGAGCACAAATGAGCTTATAATATGCTGATAAGCAGGAGTGAAAAATTAGCAAGTCACTTCACCTAAACTAAACGCTTAAAAACAGTCAAGGGGCTAGTTGATGGCTTTATAACTAAGCCATATTATTTTGATTTATATGGTCTGAAGCTTTGAGGGCATGATCAAGAGCTTTTAGGCTCTTGAAAATAAGCCATGATATTTGGGCTTGAGTGCTCTAAAGGCAAGCAAAAAGGGGCTTAAAATCTCCCCTTTGCACCAGGGGAGATTAAAGGCTAAACTCAAGGGCTTATTTGACAGCTTATTTAAAGCTGTCAAATAAGCTTAAATTAAAAAGAAAAATGAAAACAGCTAAAGTATCCTAGCTAATGGACTTATGCACCAAATTTCGACTTTTAAAAATCATTTTAGACTGCTGAATTTTGACAGTGAAAAAGGGACTCAGTTTTAAAACTTTGACACTTAAAAATACTTGGGTGGTTTTTGACTCAACAAAGTCAAAAGAACAAAGGGTTTTGACAGTTTGTTTAACACACACAAATAGCACACTTTTTGAAACTAAAACTCAAAACCCAAGTGCTTATGAATATAAGCACTTGGTGTTTTCTTAAAACACCACAGTTTAAAAAGTGGTTTATAGAAACTTTGAAAAACACTTTTCAAACTTAACAACTTGTAAAAACAGCTTAAAATAAGCTTAAAACTTAAGCTTAAACCAGCATGATGACCTCAACCCAAAGACAAAGCCATTTTGACCCGTTTTGGGTGTTGACCCAAACACCCCCTTAATTTTTAAAAAGTGGTTTAAAAACTTATATAAACTAAATTTTACTGAAATTTTAAATAGACTAATATTACTTAAGCTATTTAAGACAACTACAAGATAAAAAAGTACAAAAATAAGCACTTAAAATTGAGTCAATAAGCTAAACAGTTTAAGCTAATTATGACAGTTTTAAGCAACTTGCATAAAACTGAAATGACCAGCACTTAACAAGCAAACTTACACTCTAATAAGCATAATAAGAGTAGTAAGCTAAGAAAATAAGCCAAATAAGCTTATTTGCTACAGTAAATAAGCAAAATTGAAAGAAAAGGTACCTTTGATCCTTTGCTCAAAAAGGATCTTTTGAACCTAATTAAGCTCTAACTCCCTACCCTTAGCTTATAATTAAGCTAAAACTAAGCTGAAACCCAATAAGCCATCCATAATAGCTTATTCATCCAAGCTTCAATAGAACAGTACTTTTGCTTTCCTCCTTTTTTTTTGAATTTTCCTTAAAAGCTTTCTAAAACAGGTTATAAAGATACTTAAAACTGAGAGCTTAAAGAATTTTAAGAAGACAAATGTAACTTAAAACACCCTTAACTGAATTTTCATTAAACTTGAAGTTCAAATACAATAAAAAGCTTTAAACTTAAAAACACTGAGAATTACTTAAAAGCTACACTAAAAACTCACTAAAAACTAACTAAGCCACAATGGCTTTTACAAGGCTTTTTATAGAAAAATACGACTAGGCATTCTTCTCTTTGTCTTCTTTCACTTGTGCTTTCTTGTAGACACATAAAAGAGATGTGTTTGTTTTGTGAGTGCAAAGTACAAACAATCCTGGCCTTCAATTCTTCAAAAATCAATCATCACAGCCGTTGGATTATCTTGGGGAGTTGTGGGATTGCCAGCTTGGCAATCTTATAGCTGGGAAAGATAGTGGATGGAGGGGGGGAAAGGATTATCCATGGGGTGGTTTGGGTTGCAGGGTAAAACGGGGGTGGAGAAACCCGTGAGTTGTGTTGGGATTGAAAATGGCGGGAAACAAAAGTTTATAAAGGTTGGGGGTGACAGGGGATGTGTTTGGGGAATTGGCACAAATGGCCCCTCATGGTTATAACCTTCATTGCACAATTCGTCCTTGTTGTCAAATAACTTTGGGGACTTGGCAGGAATAGTCCCCAAGAGTTATAAGACTAATTGCACCCATGGTCCTTATGGTTATAAGTCTTAGGACTTGACAGCTTTGGCCCTTGTAGTTGAACTTTCCCATAATGGCAGTTTGGCCCTTGTCTTCTTTTTTTCTCTTTTCTTCTTTAAACATAAGTTTAGGGATTTACAAGTTCAGTCCCTAAACTTATATTTCTTTGACTTTTGGCTTCGGGGTTGACTTGGGTTGACTTTTTGACTTGATTGACTTTTCGGCTTCGATTTGGCTTTGTCTTTCACAGTCTTTTCCATTCCGAGTCCGGTTTTGTCGTTTTGGCTTTGTTTTTCGTCCTTTTCTTAGTTATCCGTTCCTGCACAATACAATTAGCAAAACAAGCGTATATTTGGCATTTTAAGTCCGTTTTTGGTCATTTAAGCTCGTTTTTAAAGGTAAAAGGTATGTGTAATTAAGCACATACCATAAACCAATGTGGTTCACTAGGATTTAGGTGTTTTCGGCTATGAAGAATCTATGTAACAAATAACCTGAGAGTGGTAAAATGGGTGTCACATCCCACAATAAGCAACAAATAATGCGAAAATTATAAAGATGCGAATTCAATAAATAAAAACAACACTTGTTTGGAACTAGTATTCGTATTAATGGAGTGTATGGAGATTTAGGTAGAACTTAAGCAATAGCAAACAAATCCAAAGTCATACAATTCCAAATCAACGGGTAGTATCATGAAAATGCATATAACACGGTTTAGACTAACGAACCCTTTTGACCTATGAACGTTATTTTAAACCAAGTCTTTTACAAGCCATTTGTTTAAAAAGATGATTTTACCAATTTGTTCATAAGAGCCCTTTCGACCTATACTCTTGAATAACCGTTACGAGTTCGTTTAAGATTTTTATTCATAGTTGTCAATTATGAAATACCAAACATATACGCGCGCTAACATTTGGAACAAATCATCACAAAAAACCTTTCGACATATACATACGGTTATGATTTACCAACAACTTAATTAGACACGTATCAAGTCAAATAAACATCATAAGAAAAATCATAATTCTATATTGCAAAGATCCAAACACTCCATATCAATGTTTACATCATTCCAAACAAGTGAACAAAAACTACTCCATGATTATTTCAACCAAACATAAAGTTTCAACAATCATATCAATAACAAACATCTTGGAAAGTAAAAGTATTATACCAAAGTAGCCATTACAATCGGTAATGGAAGGATTAGAGCAATCCTTGGAGCCTCCAATCAACTACAAGTTCTACCAAGCTGGAAAATGATACCCAACACCTTCTTCAATGAGATTTGAGCCCTTTTCTGGAAATGGCAGAGTTGTGTGGTCATTTGGGAGAGATAGATAGTAGAAAATTCGTCCTTATGGTGTAAGAGGAATTTTCATGTGGAAAACTAAGCCATGGGGGTTTATTTATAGTAGAAACAAGGCCTAGGTTGTTTAATGAAGTCCTTAGGCACAAAGTTTCATCAATATAGATGTAATATGAGTTAATATAGAGGAATGGTCGGACTCAAGGCTTAATAGTACTTAAGTTGGTGTATTAATGAAACTCGGGGAAGACATAATCATCTAGTCGGGCGGCTCATTTGCATGTCGGGCGGCTCCTAGTGATTTTTGTATCTAGCCGGGCGGCTCATTTGCACGCCAGGCGGCATCTCGCACTTTTCAGCATACACTTTTCTTGTTTCTTCGTTTATCCATTTATGGTCGTTTCCTATATCTTGATTGTTGTACTTTGAAGTAGCACCCCAATGTTACCTTTCCGCCGCGACCTGAATTTGGGGGTGTTACACTTTTGCTCTTGAAATGCTTCCCAAACTTGATCTTAATGCAGGATTCTTTGTACTTGTATAAAACTTCATTTATTTGTCTTTTCCTTGCTTTTCCTGTATTTCGCTACAAATAGACTTTCAAATACACTTTTGGTACAATTAAGTAACAAAAGCATATAAAAATAGCTAATAACATATATAAAAGTACAGATAACGCATCTAAAAACATGTACAATTTGAGCGTTATCAATGGGCCACGTTGGCCTGATGAACAATACCTATTACATAGGCTGGAAGAGGGGAGTTAATGGGCATGTTGGTGTAATATTGGTGTTTTTGGGCCTGTAGGACTCTTTAGGCTTGTGAGATAGATTGTGTTAATAATCTTCCTTTGGTTTAGACAAGGTGTAGTACTTTAGCCAGACCCATGCTATATATACTATTAGAAGTAGAAGTTGGACATGTAGTTTATTCCTATGTATTTGTGGACCATAGTGAATTATGGGAAGTTAACATATTACCAGTGGAACAAGAATCATGAGACAATATATTACCAGTTGAATGAGAGTTATTGTCATGGATGAAATGACACCCATTATCCCATATGCACATCCCGGTTTGACCAAAGTATCGACAAACATTCCTGGCAGTTGGTCCATGAGATTCACGAGGTTGAGAGTCATGGTTTTGTGAAGTAGTGCTCTCGCCTAACAATATTGGTAGTGTCGCGGGTATGGTGAAGGAAGACTGTGTGGTAACCATGGTGATGAAAATTAAGATAAAACATGTAGGATTTACTGTTTGTTGAAACCACACAGTAAGGCACATATTGTAATCTATATGCACATATTGTCCAAAATACAAAAACATTATACACAACATAAAAACATTCAAAGTATCATTTGAGTATCATTTCCCCCTAAGGAAAACATAATTAAAAGGGGCTATGAAACTCACCTCAATCAAGTTGTTACAACAGGATAATACGCACGTTCAACGAAACAACAAGTCCTTACCGCGACCTAAATAATTTAGACGCCTTAGGTACAATACGACATGTGGTATATGCATATGAGTTTTATATAGTTTTATTACCCATATAGCTTTGGAGTGAAGTTTTATAAGATATGTGAAAACACTTAGGAAATAACCGGTTACACTCTTTTATATGAAAGCAGAAAATTGTGTGAGCTGATTGAAAAGTAACCCGACTTTAAACGAGCATACTTTACTCGTTTCTTAACCAATTGAGCTGAAACAAGTCTTCACACTTAGGTATATGTCTTACCTTTCCAAAATGTATGGCCGATTTCACAGATTCATAGTTTAATGCATTTAAATAAATTTGTAAGATTCGAACTCAGGATCGTAGCTGATTGACCTTTCGTTTTGTAAAAATTGTTTGAAAATGCTACAAAATCCCATAATTTATTAAATTGTACAGAAACATACTTAAGACCTTTTATTACAAGTATGTGGGAAGAAATTTGCCAAAAGGTTCTTTGAAATGGTTAAAACAAAAAGTAGACCCATTTTCTAGACAGATTTAGGGTTTCTTACAACTAAGTTTAAAACAACTTTCGACACAACAAATCTACAAAGATGATATGAAATGATGCTTAATAATTTAAATATATATAAAATAAGTTTTCATGAAGACTTACATGAAAATGGTGGCGATTATGGTGTAGAGAAGTGCACAAACTCAACCCAAAAGCTAGAAAACCCTAATTTCTTGATACCGTAACCCTAGCTTTTTGTGTAACCCTTATAAATTCTTAGCCAACACTTAAACCTTGCTTGAATACTTGAGAGACCTGAGATTTAGTGTGTGTAAATATGTTTGAGTGTGTGTTGTATGTGTACTAAGAGGGCTCTTATATAGTGGGTTTTATGGTAGGTCAAAGTATGCTTTCCTTGGTTGCATGGTCTACTATCATGGGAAGGAAAAAGGCATGGTTTTAGAGCCTTGTGAGGCTTGTTGAGCCGTTCAACATGATAGGTATAAGGAGAGGGGTTTCTTGCATGCTTACTAGAGGTTTGTGCTAGTGATAAGGAAAAGAAAGGGTGGTTTACCAAGCAAGAAGGCATATGTTGGTATATACATTTATAGGGGCTGATTTCTAAAAGGAAAAGAAGAGAGAAAACATTTTTGAAAGTGTATAATAGTAGTAGAAATAATACCTCAAATGTGGTGAGGAGTGGCGGAACCAAGAAATTTCATCGCGGGGGGGCATCAAACAATAAGAGTGGTTAAATACACTGTCAAGCAATGTCATTTTAGCCTGATAAACAAATCAGGTCGAGTTTGGATAAAAGTAACAAAAGTACTCTAATTCGATGAAATTAACTAAAAATAATGTGATTATCGTAAGTAAACAACAATTTAGAGATACCTATTTTATAAAAACTTATGACGTTGACCATTTATATTAAAAACTAGGACGTTAACAAACTAGTATTAAATTTTTTACATAATCATATAGTCATGCATAATATACCAAAATTTAAAGATTCTTAGTAGATATCTAAGTTCATATACTATATAAAGTTTAAAGTTATGCATATTAACAATACAAACCATATGAACCATACAGAAAAACTATATCATATATACATTTATGTTAGTACTATTTGGATAAGAAATTTTGTTTATAAAACATAAAGAAAAGACAAAAAGAGATCTAATATGTTTAGATAAAGATAAGAAAGAAAAAAAGATTAAGTAATAAGTTGATGAGGTGTTATTTCATATACTTTTTTGGGGTCATTTAACCCCCAAAATAATGCAAATATGCCCAAATATTATACTTAATCGTTCCTTTTTTATGTTTTAGCATTTGGGAAGCATTTAGAGGAAAAACATGTGACTTAGGCTCGATTCGGGAAGAAACTAGACAAGAATACAACTTTTCAAGCTCTCGACTTCCATTCTGACGCCTTCGCCAAAAGTGCCCAGAAAGTGAAGTTTTTAATTAAGTTTGTGACTTCTTAGTACATGGAGACGGCGTCAGAATTTACTCATAACGCCGACAGGATTGAAGAGCGACGGCGTCACCACGAATTGCAATGCTGTCATAATGGTCGACAAAGAGAAGCCTTTAGAAGATTCTGCGGGCTTACGGCATCAGGAAACCTTAGTGACGCCGCCAGGACCCAAAATCTACATATAGAACCCTTTATTTTTCATATTTGTGTGGAAAAAGTGAAGAATTGTGGGATAAATTTGTAGCTGCTTATTTGGTCAAATTTTAAGGGTTTTTATGAAATGCCCCCCCTTTAAAAGACTTGACTAAAAATACTAAAAGTTTAAACTTTTCGTAGACAAGGCATGACCCAAAACGGACCTTCTGCCACTCTTTAATAAACTGACAAAAATATATTAACAATCAACCCTTGAAAGTATTTTTGAATGAAAGTATACTCGATTATCTTCAAAATGGCGGGTGGCACGACCTTTAACGACTTATGGTTTAAAAGATATGATTTTTTGAAAAACATCAAAAATCTACCAAAATTGCGGGTGTACCATACGCCTTTATGACCAAGGTCTAGAAGGGCGTATGGTCTGACTCAGAAACTCAGGAAGTTCATTTTCAGGTGGAAGGCTTTCTGCTTAATCCCATAAGGGCCTATGCCCTGTACTCAAAAACTCAGAAAATTGTTTTGATTTCATAAGGGCGTATGCCCAGAAACTTAGAATCTCAAAATACTATTTTCCACCCAAAAGGCCTTATGCTTATGCCCAAAAGGGCTTATGCTCCCATTCCTTGATTTACCAAAAGCCCAACTTTTTGTAAACTTGCATTTTTGCTTTTGGAATCCATTTCCGATAATGAACACTTGACCAAACATAAAACAAAGATTCTTAAACATAATTATAACACTTCAAAAAGATTTCAAACAAGTTTTGACCTATGACATACGAACATGGGTGAGAATGGCTATTTGCCAAACACCATATTTCTACCCATAACACAATAACACTAAGACAAAATACATAACATTTGCTAAATGACACCATAAAGAAACATAGATACCCATTTGTACGACACATTACATGAAACTTACAAACAACCATGTACTAAAACACTTTGACGACACTTGGGGGACTTTCAAACTTAACTAAGCATGGTCTCAAGAGATTTGCTTGCCATCAAATAGCAAAATGGACAAGCATACATCCTACTTCATCAAATCCAACTTCATTCCTTTTCTTTACCTTTAGCTAATCCGCTTGCACCTACAAAAATACATGAACAACTAACACATAAGCAAAATGCTTAGTAAGTAAATGGTATAACAAGCTAAAAATGAACAATCCGAGAATCATGCCTTACACCATAGCTAGTCCATCAACTAGCTAAGCTAAGCGATATAGGGGCACATACCTCACACCAAATACGTTAGCCTAACATGTTCAACCCCTCAAGGTTGAACCTTTCCGATAGTTAGTCCATCGACTAACTAAGCTAAAGCGTAGAATTGGATCCAAAACTAGCTATCACACCCTATATCCTAACCACATTCCATTACCATGTAACAAACATGATATAGCTAACAATTCATAAACCATTACCATATATAAAATATGATAAATCTATCAACCATGCTATAACCAAATACTTACCTCAATTGCTCTAATTATTCCTACTTGTAAATGCCAAATTCTTCTTCACTTGATTCCTATAGGAGAATTAACTTACTTTTAATAACTAATTCAAATATTACACAAGGAAATAACATTCTTTGATTTTCCCTAAATTCTTACTCAAGAACCCTAATTTAAAAGTGTTAATTAACACTTACTTGTGATGGTAATGATATCTAGGGTTCTTAGTGCTTGATTCATACACTATTACTTGATCAATTCTTCATAAAAACTATTTCCCTCTATTTTCTTAGTTTAATGTTAGCACACATACACTCTAACCTTAGGAGGTGGAACCTTATCCCAAAAGCTGGGATTTTGTTAGGAATACAAAATTCCTAGAAAAGTCTCGGTCACTTCATAGATATCGAAAGATAGCTTGTCAAGTAATATTTGGAAACTTACATAGGTAACTAGTCCAAGGTCCATGGAAAGCCCATGTAACCAAGGCCCATGTCCACTTTATGTAAGTATAAATACCCTCTCCACACATGCAGAGGGTGTTGGTTCTCTTTGTATTTCACACATAGTTCAATTAACCATTTCATATTTTTCCATTTTACTTTCTCTCTCTACTTTCTCTCTCTAGTTCATCTTTTGTGTGAAATGAGTTTTCTTCAATTGGTATCAAGAGCCATGGTTCTATCTTGGTGGCTTTAGTTTTTTTGTTGTGGTTAAGTGATTTAGTGTTTTTGTTGTGATGGCTTATTTTTGAATTTATTGATGTTCGGCTTATTATTTTTCTTTTCGTTAACTTTGGGCTTTCAATCGTCTTGGGCTTTACATCATTTATTTTCTTTCTTTTCTTTTGTTTT
>BQNB010008180.1:4705-83930 GCA_026074375.1 Tanacetum coccineum
ACTCCCCCAAATTAGGTCGCAGCGGAATATGGGTCATGGAAGTGTTACTTCATAGATCAATAGCATAAGATATATATGAGAACGACCTCAAAAGAGTGGTAAAACTGATACATTGGATTTAAACAAATTGTTTGTTACAAAAGCCCATAGCTTCACTTGTTTATTGTTCAAAAGATAAAAATTCTAGCCCATAACAAATATTTCCCCAAAATGTAATGCGACCAAATCTTTAATGCACATGACTTCCAAAATATAACCATCAATGTATCCCTTGTCTTGTACCTCATTGACCTCCTGAGAAAACATGCTTTAAAACGTCAACATAATGTTGGTGAATTCATAGGTTTGTAAAATGTATAATGTAGGACCACAAGATATCCCCAAGTGTATGATAATGCAACAGATGCAAACATCACAAAAATGTAATTACCTTTCCCTAAGCTCATGACACTGAAGCTCGACCTAAATGAATTGCAATATAAATTGCCAACATTGCCCGTGATGATGTTCTAACCCGCAACATCCCGAATTCGACATGGTATACGTTCGTTTGTCCAGTGATAGCTAATCACCTAAACGGGGATGTTAATCCAAAATAGATCTATTCATAACATTCGCGCTTACACAATAATTGACAGTTCATGATTGTGGGCTTAGAGGGTTATCGCTACTTAGGCAAATACGTAATCAAAATGTAAAAATGTCCACTTGTGTCCAATTGTAAAAACCATGCGAGTTTCTCACCCCAAAAACTTATATCATTATAAATGTAAAACTTGGGGCTATGGAACTTACCTTGAGTGAGTGAATCGACAATGTAATCACAAACTGAAAATGCGTCACGAAAACGTCTGAATGCAACCTAATTAATTATAGGTCGTATGAGTACTAAGTACTTTGAATATTTAACACCATATATAATTTTATATAGCTACGTCACCATCTAATTGTATTAGTGAAATAATATTTATAAAGTAAAAATGTTTCTAAATATTTCCTTAGTAAAAATGTCGTAACTTTCTCGTTTTAAGTCTGTTTCGTACGTTCTTTACGTCCACGCTTTCGTATTAAGAAGATTTATCAAAATATTACATGTTAGTATTTTAAGTCCTCTTATGAACAGTACTTTTTACTGTTCATGCACTTTTATAAATTTATTTTTTATAAATTTAATTAGCGTAATCTCGTAAAAGTCATATCTTATTCGTTTTAGCTCCGATTTTAGCGATTCTTTTGAGCACGTCCTCGTAATTAAAAGTTCTATCGAACTAAAATATTTTCCAAAAAGTTTCTAATGTGAACAGTAATTTGTTTTTATAAAAGTATTTATCGTAAACATGAAAAATCCATAACTCCTTCGTTATTGATCAAATAATTACGATTCTTAATGTTTTGGAATCCTAAAAATATGTACTTTCTATGAAAAATAATTATATATATTTGTATCAGCAGTGGAAAATAATAAGTTTTTATAAAATTGTTTTTATAAAAGCTTTTATTATCGTAAACTTGTGAATGGCGTATCTTCTTCGTTATAGCTCGGATTTTCGTGTTCTCTATATGCCTACGATCGTCAAGACATGTAGTATTTTATAAAAACATAAAATAAATACCTTATTTTCGAGATTAACACAGAATGTTTAAGGATTTTACATAAAATGTGTTTAAACTTACTTTTATAAACTTTTTGTCATCAATGTATTATTACAAGTCTTTTACCATAATTTATACCACAAGTATCATCTATTTAAAGTCCTCTAACAATTGTCCAATGATCTTGTCCATGTTTAACATGTCCTTGCATTCTATTTTCTTATAAACTTAATAAGAAAACTTTTAAACCATTAACTTATACATACTTTATATAAATTAACCAACACTTTTATAATACTTATACTTCCATTCCAACATGTAGAATACTAGTAATCTAATGAATCAACCAAGAACAATAAGTGATATGTGGGTTGGATTGTTAGAGAGAAACTTAGATGGAATGGATGAATGTATTATTGAATGTGTGAAAACAAATGGAACAACCAAAATAAACAACCAACCCTCTCCAAGACAAGGAGAGGGTGTATAAATACTACCTTGGCCGGCCCATGGGCTGGAGTTGGACCACCCATGGGCCTTGGGCCGGACTAGATTACTAATCTAATCCTTATACTAACTACGAGCTAAGACTATTACAACTTTGGAAGTGACCGACACTTTTCGTGTTTCCAACAAGTAGTGTTAGCATCATAACTTGTATTTTGCAATGATCTTGTTTTTAAGCTTCGTTTGGAGAGGTGAAAGTCGGGGACGGTGAATTTATCCATTTTGACACTTTGATGTGCTTTTTGTTTCATAATCCTCAAAGTTATCAATGAATAATGAAAACAATACATTATGTCACTCATGAATAAATTGTAGATTGTAGGATATGAATCATAAAAATAAAAAAATGAATTTTTTTTTGAAAAATGGGAAAATGAGGTGTTTTAAAGCTTGTGATTTCTTAACTTTCTCCATGAAAGTTTTTGCTACTTTTCAAAGATTTAGTTTGGGGAAGTTTTGAGGTATTTGGTTTTAGAGCATATAATATTGCGTGATCACTTAGTTTGGGGAATTTTGATATATGTGAAAACACATATCTGTTTTATATCAAAAATGGCCCTAAAAAGATAAAATTGTGCTTTGCGGCCGGAATTCGGGCCCCTAACCTAAATGATAAAATGGTGGGTGCGCAAGTTTTATAAAAATTTGAGCATTGGGTATAATAATGGGTATTTGTTGAAGCGTAAAAAAGTTTTAGTGGTTCCATGAATGCCTAAACGTATTTTATCGCGAAACGTAAACACTTTACGTAACCAATAAAAATAAAATGTGCAAAGTTAAAATTATCCTCTAAATAATTATCTAACACTTGCTTGACGTAAACATTTTATTGTTTGATGCCCGTTTACGTTGAATGATAATTTTTAGCTTACGCGATTTAACTTAACGATTAAAATTAAAAGCAAACGCGTACGAGACTAAAAATAAATAGTGAATTAAATGACGTCGTAAAATGACCTGAAAACACAGAGTGTTATAGTCTTCCCCCGTTAAATGAGCCTTGTCCTCAAGGCTTAAGACATGGCACTTCACGACGGTGCGGTTTTTGTGAAGAGGTGTAGATACTTCTTCCGGAATTGATCTTCATGTTCCCATGTGAACTCAGGACCTCTCCTAGAGTTCCATCGAACCTTGACAATTAGGATACAGCTTTGCTTCAACCGTTTAACTTCACGATCCATGATTTCTACTGGTTCCTCTATGAAATGAAGCTTGTCATCAATATAGGGTCCATCCAACGGAATGGCTAATGGTTCGTTTCAGGCATAGCAACTTCTTCAAGTTGGATACATGGAAACGTATGTGAACCCTGCTCAGCCTCTTGAGGAGGGGGGGGAAGGATTCATGCTTGTCTGCAATAGATCAAGCCCTTTTCCAACCCCTTGAAAAGGTTCTTAAAACCATCCTAGGGGTTTAACTTCCCCGTTTTTCCTAAAAGTACGATCCCTTTTTTTTTTTAAAGGCGAACATTAAGCAAAAACTCTATCTCCAACATGAAATTCATCGGCTTACGCTTTTAAATCGGCGTAACTCTTTTGTCGATCATGAGCGGCTTGAATTCTTTGCTTGATCTGAATGACCTTCTTGGTCGTCTCTTGAACTATTTCTGGACCAGTGAGTTGAACTTCTCCAACCTTGGCCCAACAAACAGTTCATCTCGTGAGCGGGACACTTTTCGACGTATGGTTATTTAAAAAGTGTCTTCAAAATGGTGCAACCTTGATGCTGCGTGGATAACTATTGTTATATGATAATCGACCTAATTGGCAAATGGTTAACCACAACCCTTTCCCAACGTCGATCACACAAGCAACGCAGCATATACTTGAGAGTTGAATAGTACTCGCGCTTTGTTTAGTACAATTCTTGCGGATGATATGCATATTTATATACACAATTCGTACCCAATGGCCTTCTGAAGTGAACCTCCAGGGAAATTTGAATTTGCAAAATCCTAGGCGTCGCGACACAAAGATTTGAGACAGGTATTCCCAATGCCTCGTGGCGGGCTTACCTCTTTCAGGTACAATTCTAGTTTTCAATCTTTCCATGGATTAGTTACTTTGTGGTACGAAGATGCCGAGGAAAAATTTAGTTAAGTCGGTTTTCAACATTCAGACCCAAATGGTTGTCATTAACCTTGTGACGACTTTAGGAAAGCTTCGTGATTATATCCATAGTGTTGATATTTTCCTTATTTTCATTGAGGTATCTCGGGTGCGGGCACCAACCAAACCCAATGGCCTTTGGTGTTTGCATTGAACTTAGCACATGTCAAACATTTTCTAATAGGTGGGTGATGTCGGGCCTTCATATTTAGGCACACCAATATAGCTTCTTCATGTCCTGATACATCTTGTCGGAACCCGGATGGATAGAGGTATTTTTGACTTTGTGGGACGCGTGGCATGATCACGGGTCCAGATCACATAACATGGAGGAAACTAACTCCTGCCATTTAAGCATAGGTTCCATCCGCAGCGGCGGTTTCCAACTTCTCCTTCGGTATCTCCTTCCCTCCCATGATCATACCTCATACATCTTCATTTTTGAGGATTTCTAGTTGATGTCCTCTTATTTGGGCTTCCAGTGAAGTTATTTGGGGAGATCCAAACCAATAGTAATTATAAGGCTCGAACCGTTAATGGCCTTATTCGTTTCTTTACGGCTTTAAACTCTTAACGGTTTATTTCGTTCTTTCCTGATCAAAGCATCAGCAACAACATTTGCTTTCCCCATGTGATAACGAATCTCACAATCGTAATTACTAAGCAAATCTAACCAACAACGTTGCCTCATGTTCAGCTCCTTTTGATCAAGAATGTGTTGTAAACTCTTATGATCTGTAAACACCGTACACTTGGTTTCGTACAATTAGTGCCTCTAAATCTTTAGAGCAAACATTACTGCTCCAAGTTCTAAATCATGAGTCGTATAGTTATTCTCATGAATATTTAATTAGCGTGATGCATAAGCAATCACCTTCTCTCTTTGCATCAACACAGCGCCCAAACCTTTGATCGAAGCATCGTAGTATATGATAAAATCTTCGCTTCTTTCAAGTAAAGCCAGAATTGGTGCACTACACAACTTCTGCTTAATTAGTTGAAACACTGTTTCTGCCTTGTCACCCCAATCAAACTTAACTCTTTTCTGAGTAAGCTTGGTCATTGACTTGGCGATCTTCGAAGATCATTCGATGAATCTTCGGTAATACCTAACAAGACCTAAAAATTGCCGACTCTCCGTTGGTGTTTTAGGAGATGCCCAATCTTTAATGGATTCGATCTTGGCAGGATCCATGTGAATGCCTTGACTATCAATACGTGGCCGAGAAATTGTACCTTGGGAATCCAAAATTCACATTTAGAGAATTTAGCGTACAACTCCTCTTTCTTAAGCAATTCTAGAATTGCCTTAAGATGTTCTTCATGTTCCTTCTTGTTCTTTAAATAGATAAGGATATCGTCAATAAAGACAATCACGAACTTGTCCAAATATGGCTTGCACACGCGGTTCATGAGATCCATAAATACCACCGGTGCATTCATCAAGCCAAATGGCATAACTTGGAACTCGTAGTGACCATATCGAGTTCTGAATGCCGTCTTTGGAATATCTTATTCATGTACTCAAAGCTGGTGATAACCTGATCATAGGTCTATAATAGAATAAACACTGGATCCTTGTAGTTGATCAAATAAATCATCGATCCTTGGGAGTGGATAACGATTCTTCACCGTTAGCTTGTTCAGCTCTCGGTAGTCGATGCACATTCAAAATGATCCATCCTTCTTCTTGAAGAACAAGACTAGAGCTCCCCAAGGTGAGGAACTGGGCCTTATAAAGCCTTTATCGGATAGCTCCTTCAGTTGGTCCGATAATTCTTTCATCTCGGACGGGGCCAATCGATAAGGTGCCCGCGCTACAGGTGCGGCACCAGGTATCAAATCGATCTAAAATTCCACTTGTCGAGTCGGTGAAAGACCCAGCAAGTCTTCAGGAAATACTTCAGGAAAATTTCAAACGATCGGTACGTCCTCAAGTTGCTTCTTCTCCGACTTGTCTTCAGTCTCCTTTGTAGTAACATGTGCCAAAAAGATAGGACATCCTTTTAGCATGTACTTTTGCATTTTATGAACGAGATGATGTTCAAACGAATCTCGTTTCGCTGGTCGCTTCCGTCATCGCGAACAATCAAAGTTTCATTTCCCTAGGGAATACGAACGATTTTCTCGGCACAGACAATGACAGCTTGGTACTTTGTTAACAAATCCATACCAATTATGATGTCAAAACTACCAAGTTCTATAGGCATTAAGTCTATGTTGAATGGGTGATTTAAGAAATTTAATGTACAACCCCTAATGATAGCGTTTAACCTAATTATTCTCCTGTCATCTAGTTTAACATCATAATAACGATCTAAGGTAGTTGGTGTGATATCCATTTGGGAGCTAAATGCAGTAGACATAAAGCTTCTATCGACACCAGTATCAAATAAGATAGAAGCATAGTGGTTGCTTAGAAGGAACGTACCCATAATGACTTTTGAGTCTGGGTTTGTCCCTCCACGGCCTACCACATATAATTTTGCTGGAGCATTGCCATTACCACCTTGGTTTCTATGATTTTTGTTTTTCAGCTTTGGACAATCCCTCTTGAAATGTCCCTGGGCTCCACATTCATAGCAATTTGGTTGTTAGCAGTATTGGCATTTGCAGTACTCCTATAGTCGCGAGCCAGATGGCCAACTCTGTTGCACTTATGGCATTTTGGAGCACATTAACCGTCATGGTGATAGTTACATTTTGAGCATAGAGGTTTAGATCCTCCGTAAGGTTTCTTCTCACCAGACCTTGCAGCATAAACCCTGCCAGTGTTCTGCCTCTTGTTCTATTGTTGTTGTTGGTTATCATCTTGCTTTCTTTTGTTTTCACTCTGTCGTTCAGCAAAAGTACGGATCTTCTTGTCCATCAGCTCAGTTGCAAATTCAATTGCATCCTGCATTGTCTTTGGCTTAGATGCCATTACACTTTCGTGAATCATGTCGGGCAAACCACCGAAATATTTCTCAATCTTGTCTGACTCTTCAGGAAACATCCTAGCACACATCAATTCCAGTTCCTGAAAACGCTGGTTATAGCTTACCACATCGGTACCTTTAACCTTAAGATTCCACATCTCAACCTCCAACTTCTTAATCTCGCCCCTTGGGCAGTACTTGTCAGTCATCTTCTTTTTCAGGTTTGTCTAAGTCATTGCATGATCAACATCGTGACCAACAGTCTTAACATGGGAGTTTCACCACGTTAGAGCACTTCTAAGAAGAGTACAAGTGGCAAACTTGAAATGGTTTTCCACAGAGCAGTTGCTTATATGGAACACAGTTTCCATTCTTTCAAACCACTGAGTCAACTTGATGACTCCTTCAGTACCCTTAAAGTATAGGGGTTTACATTTCATAAAGTTTGGGTAAGTGCACTCACGAGTAAGAGGAGCTTGCCTCCTTACACTCGTACCTGAATCATGACTGTCTTCGCCATTTCAGCTTCTATCAGCGTCACGTGCTGCTAGTGCATTAGCAACGCCTTGGTAGATCAGTCTCTTAAGTTGCTCGTCAGTCACAGAAGTAGTGGGGGTGGTTGTTGTGGCTGGTGTTGATCTTGTGGTTCATTTTGGTGCCATTTTCTTCAAATCACAAGAAAATATAATACACTTTAGATTTCATACAAATCATAACCATAACATGACATATACACAATAAATAAAGTGAGATAACATCGCATTGTGAAATATACAACTGAATTTAAAATTAACAACGGCATAGCTAAATCGACATTCATTCATAATAAATTCGATTACAAACATGACATAATACATCCTCTCCATATATAATCTAGAAACATACATGACCTGATTCGGTTACAAAATGATCACTACCATTAGGTAACAAAATGAATTATAAACAACCTAAAGCCTTACCTGCCGGGAGTTACCCATAATACTTAGTAGGCTAAACAACAAAGCTACAACATAAAAACTCTAAGAGCTACCACCGGACTCCTTTGGTATCTTGGGCTGTGTTGAACCACTAACGGGTCCCTGCTGACTCTGGAGAGCTGTCACCTGTGTCTGCAGTGTCCTCATCAGTGTCAGTGTCTCCACAAGTTGTTCCTGTCGGGTTCAGTTTATTGCCCGCAACCCTGTAATCTCAGCCTGCTATGTTAGCACTGTAATCCTCAGTGCTCTCACATCAGAACGAGCGGTATCACTAGCATCCATCGACTATACCTAAGCCTCATAGGAAAGTCTGGCCTGAGTCTCCATCAGTCTAGCGGTGCGAGCATAAGCGCGTTTGTCTCTACGCAGCATGTTGAGCTGACCGCTCATCAAGAATCTCTCATCCTGTGCATCATCCAGTCTCACATAAATCTCATCTGTGTCTTGTCTGACAGTCGTGACAAAATTTGTCATCCACTGACTCAGCCCTTCTACGTCAGTCGCTGCTGGTGTCTTCTACATGTCCTCAACCATCTCATCCCAAGTATCTGTAATCCTATAACATACCTCTCTCTTAGGGTCTCGCCTAATCTCATCATCTAAAGTGCCAACAAATCTATAGTCTGCTCTAAAGCCTCTAGTAGGTCTATAAGTGGGAGCAGATGAACTCTCACTGACCTTAAATCTCAGACCTAGAGCAATACACAACCTCTTTCGAGGCGGTAATGTAACCATGGAAACACCAGCTCTACAGTTAGTAGAGGGAAGAAGCAAAGGTGGTGATGAAGTAGGTAATGGTATAGGTAGAAGTGGTGGTGTCCCTGATGGTGGTGTACTCGATGGTAGTGGATGGGAGGTAGATGGTGTCTTGGCTCTCAGCCTGATCATAGCAGCTCTATATCCCAAAGGATACGTAGGACTAGCAGGTAGTAGTGGAGATGATACAAGTAAAGGTGGTGATAGTATCTGAGGTAGTGGTGATAGTATCTAAGGTAGTGGTGATAGTATCTGGGGTAGTGGTGATGACCATGGAGAGAGTGGTGATGGTGGTGGAGTAGGTATAGCAAGAAGTCTGGCAACCTCTGTATCTGTAGGAAGTGATATGGGTGTCTAAGCTCAGACAGACATCCTAGCCGTAACACGGTGTATAGGTGGTGGGACAGAGTCGGCCGAAGCTGGGTGCTCCTCCTTATCCTCGTCCTCCTCAACATCATCATCATCATCATCCTCGTCATCATCAGATGACTTATCATCATCATCGTCATCGTCTCATCCATCGATAGGATAATTAGCGGGGTCCTCCTCAGGATCCTCCTCATCCTCATCTAGATCGGAGTCTGCAATGTATCCTGGTGAGTCAGTAGTAGGTGAGACAGCAGCAGGAAGTGGCTGCTCCTCTGCTAGAAACACCTCATCCCCCGGTGGCATAAACTCCGGGTATACAGGCTCAGGAACAAACTCTGGTGAAAGTGGTGCATGCTCTGGCTCCTCAGGGCCAGGCACATAATTCGGTGATGGTGGGGCCTGAAAAGCGGCCACCATATAAGCATAAGGTCCCTCTGGCATCATGGGCAGTCCATCGACTACCGGAGATCCTATGTCTGACAGATCCTCAAACGGACTAGATACCTCTGTGTAAGTGACTGTGGAATCAGCTAAATCCGACATGACCAAATCTAAAAATCAAAAGTAGCTTATATAAGTATTAATATAAGACTCTTATTTTAATATACGTACTATATTATAAACACGTATATCAATCATGAATGCATCTAGTTTAACCAAATAATGGAACAAATGTATGTAGGTCCCATGAAAATCCCTTTGTATGAATGCAATGTTTGAAAATGGTTATAGTCTAGCAAAAACATTTGACCTGGTTCTCTATAACCTTGGCTCTTGATACCTATCTGTAACACCCCCAAATTGGGTCACAGTGAAATATGGGTCTGGGGGTGGTACTTCAGAGATCAATAGCACAAGATATATATAAGAACGGTCATTTAAAATTCGTTTAAAACCGATACATTAGATTTAGCAAATTGTTGTACATAGGTCCAAAACTTCACTTGTTCATTATTCAAAACACAAAGATTTTAGTCCATAACAAATATATCCTCATAATGTAATGCAAACAAATCTTTAATGCATACGACTTCTAAAATAACGACCACCAATGTATCCCTGGTCTTGTACCTCATTTATCTCCTGAGAAAACATTACTTAAAACGTCAAAAATAATGTTGGTGAATTCATAGGTTTGTAAAATGTATAATGTTGGACCGCAAGATTTCCCCATGATAATGCAACATATGCAAACATCATAAACTGTGATTACGTTTCCCTAAGCTTATGACACTGAAGCTCGACATGTATGAATTGCAATATAAATTGCCAATATTGCCTGACATGGTATACGTTCGTTGTCCGGCATACCGTCACAGTGAGCATGACTCACCCGAACAGGAATGTCAATTGCAAATAGATTTATCTATATCATTCGCGCTCACAACAAGTAATTGACAGTTCATGATAATGGGCTCAGAGGGTTATCGCTACTTTGGCAAACAGGTAATCGTAATGTAAAATGTCCACTTGCGTCCAATTGTAAAACATGCATATGTTTCTCACCCCAAAATTTGTAAATCATTATAAATGTAAAACTTGGGGCTATGAACTCACCTCGAGTGGATGAGTTAACAATGTAAATCAAATGCGTGAAAATGCGTCCCAAATACGCCTGAATGCAACCTAATTAATTATAGTCCGTATGAGTACTAAGTACATTGAATAACTAATACCATATATAATTATATATAGCTACATCACCATCTGATCGTATTACTGAAATCATATTTATAAAGTAAAAACGTTTATAAATATCTCTTTAGTAAAAACGGCGTAACTTTATCGTTTTATGTTCGTTTCTTACGTTTCTAATGTCCAGGCTTTCGTATTAAGACGAGTTAACAAAATATTTCATTTTCATATTTTAAGTCCTCTGGTGAACAGTACTTTTTAAAGTTCATATACTTTTATAAAATTAATCGTCGTAAACTCGTAAATGTCGTATCTTATTCGTTTTAACTCCGATTTTAGTGATTCTTTCGAGCACGTCTTCGTAATTAAATTTTTTATCTAACTAATGTATTTTTTGTTGTACATAGGTCCAAAACTTCACTTGTTCATTATTCAAAACACAAAGATTTTAGTCCATAACAAATATATCCTCATAATGTAATGCAACCAAATCTTTAATGCATACGACTTCTAAAATAACGACCACCAATGTATCCCTTGTCTTGAACCACATTGATCTCCTGAGAAAACATTGCTTAAAACGTCAACAATAATGTTGGTGAATTCATAGGTTTGTAAAATGTATAATGTAGGACCGCAAGATTTCCCCATGATAATGCAACAGATGCAAACATCATAAAATGTGATTACGTTTCCCTAAGCTTATGACACTGAAGCTCGACATGTATGAATTGCAATATAAATTGCCAACATTGCCTGACATGGTATACGTTCGTTGTCCGGCATACCGTCACAGTGAGCATGACTCACCCGAACAGGAATGTCAATTGCAAATAGATTTATCTATATCATTCGCGCTCACAACAAGTAATTGATAGTTCATGATAATGGGCTTAGAGGGTTATCGCTACTTAGGCAAACACGTAATCGTAATGTAAAATGTCCACTTGCGTCCAATTGTAAAACATGCATATGTTTCTCACCCCAAAATTTGTAAATCATTATAAATGTAAAACTTGGGGCTATGAACTCACCTCGAGTGGATGAGTTAACAATGTAAATCAAATGCGTGAAAATGCGTCCCAAATACGCCTGAATGCAACCTAATTAATTATAGTCCGTATGAGTACTAAGTACATTGAATAACTAATACCATATATAATTATATATAGCTACATCACCATCTGATCGTATTACTGAAATCATATTTATAAAGTAAAAACGTTTATAAATATCTCTTTAGTAAAAACGGCGTAACTTTATCGTTTTAAGTCCGTTTCTTACGTTTCTAATGTCCAGGCTTTCGTATTAAGAAGAGTTATCAAAATATTGCATTTTCATATTTTAAGTCCTCTAGTGAACAGTACTTTTTACAGTTCATATACTTTTATAAAATTATTTTTATAAAATTAATCGTCGTAAACTCGTAAATGTCGTATCTTATTCGTTTTAACTCTGATTTTAGTGATTCTTTCGAGCACGTCTTCGTAATTAAATTTTTTATGTAACTAATGTATTTTACAAAATGTATCTGAGATGAATAGTAATTTTTGCTATGCATAGTTTATAAAATTATTTTTATAAGCTTTAATTATCGTAAACACAGAAAAATCCATAACTCCTTCATTATTGATCAAAAAATTATGATTATTAATGTTTTGGAATCCTAAAAATATGTACTTTCTAATAAAATTAACCAATAATTTATATCAGAGGTGAATTTTAATAAGTTTTTATAAAATTTCTTTTATAAATGCGTTTATTATCGTATAACTTACAAACGGCGTATCTTCTTCGTTATAAATCAGTTTTTTGAGTTCTCTACATACCTACGATCCTTGTGAGATGTATTATTTTATAAAAATATAAAATAAATGCTTTATATTTTGAATTAAAAAAAAAGTTTTGATATTTTTGTAAAAATGTGTTTAAAACTTGTTTTTTAACTTTTTAGTTTAGTCACTTTATTACAAGTCCTCTACAACCATTTATATCAATTGTATTGCATATTTAAGATCTTTAGTCCCTATATTATCCAAGAAATGTTCATGATAACAAGTCTACATATTCCATTTGCTTATAAACTTAATAAGTAAACCTTTTGTGTAACTAGTTTTTATATACTCTTTATAAAGAAACCACCACTTGTATAATACTTATACTTCCATTCTAACATGTATTTAACATTCATATGACACATGAAAAAGTTCATCAAACCATGAACTAGTGTAAAAATCCATTTTACAAGTTAATAAGTTTCCTAGATGGTGATTAACTATATAAACATAATATACATATAAAATCGCAAATGTAAAGAGATTAAGGTTTTTAGATAACCTTAATATAATGTAGGATGATGAACAACAAGATCTAAACCCTTGTTTAGATATTAAACCCAAGCTTCCAATACAAAGAAAACCCTAATTCTTATGAAACCCTAATCTAAAACCTTCCTTGCTTAACCCTTGCAAATACTTAACTAAACCTTCAAACCTTCTTTGTATACCTTCGATATGTTCTTAGAACACTTGTATATGTTGTAATTAAAATTGTATGGGTTGTGTAAGGGTTTTGTAGTTTGGTCATGGGTAAGGGAGGGAGAAACAAGAGAAATTGAGTTTGTTTTGCTAATAAAGAGTGTTGTATGTTTTATCTACTAGTATGCACTCTTACTTATACCAAATAAGCTAGTCAAAGTACATGCAATTCTTGACCAAGACTAAAAAAAATGGGAGGGATTTAAGGAAGCATAGTGGTCAATATTACTAGTCTTGGACCTAAACCTTAATGAGTCTTGTGTTGTACAAGACTTAAGTTGGTATATTGTGTGTTGTTGGTTCCCTTAGGTGGGCATTATCCCATGATATCAAGGGGAGGGGGGGTTATGATGTGCCTTGATATTTTATGGTAATATCTTATGATACTTGAAGTAAATAAATGTAAAGGTTAAATGTTTAAGCATAAACTGATAATGTATAGGTTTTAGTTAGTTTATTTTATGAACAATTTGAATAACAATGTTAACATGGGTGAAGTTTTATAAAACTTTAGGTATTGGGTATAATAATGGGTATTTGTTGAAGCGTAGATAAATTTTGGTGGTGCCGGGAATGCCTAAACGTATTTTATCGCGAAACGTAAACACTTTACGTAACCAATAAAAATAAAATGTGCAAAGTTAATAATTATTCTCTAAACAATTATCTAACACTTGCTTGACGTAAACATTTAATTGTTTGATGCCCGTTTACGTTGAATGATAATTTTTAGCCTACGCGATTTAACTTTAACAATTAAAAGTAAAAGCAAACGCGTACAAGACTAAAAATAAATTGTGGATTATATAACGTCGTACAATGACCTAAAATACGGATTGTTACAGTATTCCCCCGTTAACTTAAAATCTAAGTTTTGCATCTTTAGGGGCTTAAAATGTTATTTCTATAACTTGGTTAGACTTAGGAATAAGTTTTAAATGAAAATAAAAGATGTTATAAACTAAAAGGACCATTTTAGCCAATCTTTAAAACTTGCCCATGTCTATACTTATGCATATTTCTCACGGTATACACACTCTTCATTTTCAAAATCCAAACGCATCTCTCTCATGTCATATTTTGCTAGATTCATAAACAAATTCCAAAACTCGTTTACAATGCTCAAGGTACATTCATATACGTTCTTAATCCCTTTCTTATCAATTTGGTAAAAAGATTTAGTCTAAAACTCCTTTTAACACTCAAAAATCAATAAAAATCGATTTAGGGTTCATAAGTATAAAAGTTGAGATTTATTCTAATTAGTTGAGGGGTTTTGTTGGTTAGGGTGTATAGAACACTCGTCCAAAATAGTTTTTGATATATCTTAACCGTTTGTGTGTAAAGTCGATTTTTGTTGGTTGAATGATGCAAAACATGTACATCTTGAGTGTTTTTGTTAATTAGCATCATTGTTATACTCTTATGCCTTTAGAAACTATTTTCGTCCCTTAGGGTATCTTTTACTTTGAAAAGGTGATTAGGTGCGTAAATTCTAAACGGTTGAAAGTTTACGTGTATGAGATGCTATGTGTGTATATGTCATATGTGATCTATTTGAGCCTCCAAGATGTCCCTTAGTCAATGACCAATGTGTTTCTCTTTTAAATCTTTGCGTATGAACAATTTTGATCACTAAAGGTTGCTTAAAATCTTGTGATTATGAATTTGTAATGATATTACATGTTGTGTGATGATAGGAATTGTTTCTTGAATGCTTTTGATTGATAAAATTTGAATTAGAACTTTAGTGTTATTCATGCGAAACATTTTAGTTATGAACCGTGCGAAACATGTATTAAATGAACTGTGAGAAATGTGTTTCAAACACAAACCATGCGAAACATGTAAATGTTTACTCTGTGCGAAACATGTTTACTACATATTCCGTGCGAAACATGTCAGGTGTAATAAACTGAGCAAAATATAACATTTTATGAAAAGAAACTCTGCCTAAATTTTTAAAATTTGTGTAAAACTTTTGTGTTATGTTATATTACATCGTATGAATGCACTTGTGTTATTTGCACTCTAGATGATTATTTAACTTAGGCTCTCTTGGACTCGTCTAGTTGACTTAGTTAGTTAATTTTGATTCTTGACCTTAGTTGACTTTAATCATATAGTGTATTAAAACAGTCATTATTGCATGAAACTTAATCTTAGATCATTATCTAAAATCAATCAAATCATCAAGGATAACCAAATTAGTTAGTAAAATATATCTGTTATGTATATAAACTGTATTGGTTAATTCTTAAGCAGAATCATAAATCCACAAGAAACTCAACAAGTGATTGCTAATGATGAGAAATAGGTTCCATCTACTGAAAGGGTCAAGATAAGCCCTACCAATGTTAGACTGGAAACCACTGTGGATCAGAAGGAAGAAACATTTCAAGTTATCATTGATGTGATCAAGAACTCTACGTGCTTCAAGGCATTCAATATCTCTGCAGAAGTCCCTAAAATCTTGATGCAGCAGTTCTGGTACACTATCAAGAAGATCCAAGGCACATATTCTTATGAATTTGTTCTTGCCAATAAGAGGTGTGTAGTTGATGTTGAAGTCTTCAGAAAAATTCTTAATATCTATCCAAGAGTTAAAGGTGAAGAATTCACTGAGGTACAAGATGATAATGCTACTCTCACCTTCCTTATTGACCTTGGCTACAAAGGTCCACTATACAAGCATACCAACATGTATGTAGATCACATGCATCAGCCATGGAGAACTCTGGCAGCCATTATTAATAAGTGTCTCTCTAGGAAGACTAGAAGCAATGACAAACTAAGAAAATCCAGGATTGACATACCGTAGGCATGTTCTATAGAGAAAATGTCGACTATCCTGAGCTGATTTGTGAAGACTTATCTTTCCAGATTGACCACAGGATGGAGAAGAAATCAAGGCGTGAAACCATGACATTCCCTAGATTGACCAAAGTTATCATCAATCACTTTCTCTCACAACACAAGTCTCTCTCCAAGCTAAAGTTTCAACACTATCATAGAATCAAGGATGATGGTATTGTAAATAGACTCAAGTTTGGCAGAATTGGTGAAGACTATCAGGAATATGGACTTCCTATTCCTGATATGATGCTGAATAATGACATCAAGCAATCATATTCTTATCAAATGTTCCTAAAATACTCCACTGGCTTGATACCTCCTAAGAAGAGTAGAGGTAAAGGGTCACAAGGAAAGAAGACTGCTGATGTCTCTCAACAATTAGTTGATGTATCTGACAATTCTGAACCTGAACCTGAACCTACTAAGAAAAAGACTGGTAGTTGAAGTACTAGGCGTGTAGTCATTCAAGACACTCCAAGTGCTCCAAAGCCAAAACTAGCCTATTCAAAGCTTAAATTTAAAGGTATTCGAACTCCAACTCTAGCTGAATAAGAAGCTGCAGATATTATGCAAGCTCTCAAAGAAATCAAGAAAACTAGCAGAAGACAGCCATATACTGAAGAATCAAGTGAAGGAACTAGTAGGATACTAGGGGTTCCTGATGAGTCCACAGTCGTCTCTGCTACATCAAGTGAAGGAACTGGTACTAAACCAAAGGTTCCTGATGAGGAAAAGGTTACTTCATAAGCGAATGTACTTAAATGGGGGTCAAAGAATCAAAGTGAACACTCAGAATACTCTCAACTCAATTCTGATAAAGAAGATAAGAAGGATAATGATGGTGATGTTGATGATGAAGATAAAGACAATGACCATATCAGTGACATTCAAGGTATAGATGATGAAGATGCTGAAACTGAATCTGATGAAGATGAAATCTATAAGTATAAGATTCAAGTGCACAAAGATGTGGATGTAGAGATAGTAGAGGCTGAAACTGTTAAGCGTGAGAATAAAGAAAAGGATGAAAATACTGATGCAGCCAAAGCTGAGGTTGAAAAGACTACAGAAGAAAAGGGTGATGCTGAATTAGCTGGGAATGCTATGATCTCTGACTATCAAGTCAAAGAGTCTACTGACCTCCCTCTGCCATCTGCTAGTTTATCCGTATCATCTGGATTTGGTACTCATTTCCTTAACTTATCTTCTGATGTGTCTTTGACTGGTGTACTAAAGGATTCTATAGAAGCAGAGATTATCTCTTTGATAGATGTTCATATCCAACAAGAAACTCTATAGATCCAGTCTCCATCAGTACTTAAGGTTCCTGTATCAGTGATTCCGAAGACTACCACTCTTCCACCTATACCAGAAATTCCCACCAAAACTCCAATTTCTACAGCTCTTTCACCACCTCATATTACACCCACCATCTCAATTGTACAACAAACAACAACACCAATCCCTACACCACCAATCATAACCGAAGCTCCAACCATTACCACTGTTGTCCCTAAATCTGATGCACTCATCGTTGTTTAGCTAAGAGTGGTAAAATTAGAAAATGATATGTCTAAGCTAAAGAAAATTGATCACTCTGCTGAAGCTCTTGCCTGTCTCAAATCCTAAGTTCCAACAGTTGTTGAACATTATCTTGGATCCAAAATTGGTGATGATATTCAAAAGGTTCTATAGAGACACACTACAGACCTTATTCAGAAATACTATGTGAAGGCAACTCCCGAGCCAAGCATGATTCAAAAACCAACAATTGATCTTGAATATTGCTTCAGAGATTCAAAAGATTAAGAAGGAACAAGCTGAGAATCAAAAGATGCCGAAGTAGAAAATTAAGTCTATTGACAAGGCGACACTCAAAGAGTATGACCTGAAAATCGCTCTCTACCAGACCATGAATGAAAACAAGTCTTTCAACAGAAATCCTACCAATCATGCATTATACCATGCTCTCATGAAAGCTTTGATAGAGGATGAAAATGCTATGGATAAGGGAGTCGCCGATATGGTCAAGAACCATAAAAGACAACATGATGATGATAAGGATAATAATGAAGAGCCTTCAGCTAGACCAAACTAGGGTAAGAAGACAAAGAGGAGAAGAACCAAAGAGTCAGATTCTTCCATGAAACCATCCACCACCAAGGAAACCTCCAAAGATAAAGCTATATCTAAAAGTTTTGAAACTGATAAGTCTGCAACTACAAAGAAACCGATTGAAGAACCAATAGCTGAGGTGGTAATGGATGACCAGGAGACCACTACAAATGAAGATGTAATTAATGATGCTGATCATCATTAAGATTATGTAGCACCAAAGACCAACAAACCTTTTTAGATACACTTGGTTCAAACAACCTCTAAGGCCTCCTACTCCTGATCCAGAATGGAACAAGCGTCAATTTGTAACTGATCAACCTGAACAACCTTGGTTCAACCACATGGTATCTGTTGCAAAGGATCCTCTAACATTCAACGAACTGATGGCTACTCCTATTGACTTCTCCATGTATGCTATGCTACGACTCAAGATAGACCATCTTACTCAAGAAATCTTAGTAGGACCCGTTTACAACCTGCTGAAAGGAACATGCACTAGTAGCATCGAACTTGAGTACAAAATGGAGGAGTGCTTCAAATCATTGCCAGATAAACTTGATTGGAACGATCTAGAAGGCGATCGTTGCCCCTTTAACTTGACCATGCCTCTTCCCTTAAAAGGTCGCCCAGGCCATCTAACCGTTGCTGCTGAATACTTCTTCAACAACGATTTGGAATTTCCGAAATCATCATATCATCAAAAAAAGTACACTACGTCTATCACAAAGACCAGAGCAACTCGGTATGAGATTGTAGGAATTGCAGACATGGTCCCTACGCTTTGGAGTACTACAAAAGTGGCATATGACAAAGACGCTGAAAAGGGAATCAAGCACTGGGGTGAAAGGCATAAGCTTTGGTATAGATATCAGATGAACAAATTTTCCAAACATAATGTCTACTCTACATAGAAGATTCTAAGTGTGGTGAGTGTGAGTGTTAGGAAACTGCATGGATATCGTTACTGGGAAGAGATTGTGGTGCGAAGAGCTAATCGACAAGTATACAAGTTTAAAGAAGGTGACTTTGTTGATCTACACCTGAACGATATTGAAGACATGCTTCTTCTTGCAGTTTAACACATGTTATTCCAACTTGACGGTAGTGACATTGTTGACTTAATTATGGCCCTCAAATGTTCACAAGAAGTCTTACCATCAAACGTCGAGTCGAGGATCTCCAGCTTGGTGTAGAGAGTTACCAAAAAAAGTTTAATATTACTGCACCTTATAAGACCTTTCCTGAAATCGAATTCAAAGAACTCTAGACTCCATCATTCAAACCATCAAGGGTAATCTATGAAGACTTGAACAAACAAAAAAGAGTGATGCGGGCTGATGAGCTGTATAAGTTCTCGGACGGGACACTCAAGACTATTCGCGATGAACTTCATCACAGAATACTCAATTTTCGTTTGGGATACAACAAGGAGATATCTAGGAGAAAGTGGACGGCAATCGACAAAAGGAGGTCAGAGCTTATGGTCAAGTTGATTAATAAGCAGATGCGTGAAAGACGGATCATTAGGAATCTGGAAAAATTGGTGGGTGCTCGAGAACTCAAGATGGACTACAAACTTATGACACGTACCGATTAATCATCTGGTCTAATCTCAAAACTTATCTTGTGAATGATGTGAATATGTAGCTTAGAGTTGTAAAATAGGCAAGTATATATATATAGTGTTTGAGTACAAATTTTCTAGAATTTTTCAATAAATTCAAAAAATTTCAAATTTACGTACTCAACACTATCTATAATACCCTATTAAGTTGAGGGGGAGCATTAAAATGTTCCCAATAAGGCTTGTTAATAATCGGAACATTTCTCTCCCTAAGTTTTTCAAACATATTTGAATCAATTGATATCTAAAATATCAAAAGATTTGACATTTTTGATAAGGGAAGAAAATGTGATTAAAATATATGGCTAAAGATGTGATCTTAAGGACTCAAGTGCGAGCTTCTCCCTTCATGTGCTAAACATTTTTGAATATCGATGCACGTGTTAAGGGGGAGCATTTATAAAAAGTAAAAACAAATAAGGTACAAATGTTTTGACTTATGTAACAAGTACCTTGATTGAGTTTTTCAAATGGTTTTAAGGCTGAGAACAATACCAAAAGGCCGACCATGTTTGTAATTAATTAGAGTTATAAGGTGGTTAATATTAGGTACTCGTTCCCATGATCCATCCAGAACCGAAGGGATCTACCCATGGATATTCCATTAGATAGAATAGAAGTCCTTAGGTATGATACAAAAGGAGTAAAAGTAAGAAAGGGAAAAATGCAGACTAAGACAGAGCTGGCACTGGAACAAACCCACCAAGGTGTTAGTAATGAAGTCTTGGTAAGCATTGAAGGGGTTGAAGAATTAAAAAGAAATGTAAAGATAAAAGGTGAAAAGAAAGAAGCACTCCTTACACTTAGGCAGAAACCAGGTCAATACATATGCTATCAGAAACACTAAGCTGTTGTCTGGTATTGAAGATAGTCATCATGGACCCAGTGATGCAATGCACAACCCATCCCAGCCACTCAATGTCAGAAAGACTCTTGTTTCAAAACTCACAAATATTACACGCATTTCTATTGACTTTCTCACAACAAGAAAGTTAATATTGAAAAGGTGGCAATCAGCTCAATCCTTCAATTACTAATACCAAAGTGCACTATCGAGTCTAGAGCCATAAAAGAGATCATCCATAAATCTCATTAGGACACTAATCTATATATACTTGGTCTTTATACACTGTGAAATCAAGTAAAATAATAACAGTCCTTCGCATTATCCTTGTGATATTGCCAGAACATCAGAGTGATACTTAAGTATTCACAATGACATGGAAATCCTTCCAAAGTAAACATCAAACAAGCTCCACGGTAGGTGACTTGTGAGATCCTAAATGGATCAAACTTGTGACACTGGATATCGATTCGGTCCATTTTTTGAATTGACGGATGAATTTTGAAAAAGATAAAGCTTTTAGTATGTTATAAAATCCTTTTGCAATGTAACACACCAACTGATTTTCCTAAATTAATTTTCAATCTTATGTCCATGGGAAGCCTCACAAGGGTATCTAGACATAGGAAAGCTGAACACGAATTGACAACTCAATCAGGAAGATAGTAACTTATCGATTCACTCGTATCGTGTTGTTTGGTTTGAGACGCTCCGGTAATAAGAACGGCTAGTATAGCTGCGAAACCCTGTCAAGGAGATTCTCTTGAATTCTACCTGATCATAGGCAATATTTATAATGAATAACAGGAAACCATGGTTATTGCAATCGTATTCGACAAAGTGACAAAGACACTTTCATTCATATATGTTGATTATCACTAACCCATTTATGCAGGATTCCTGACAGCGGCAACAGTCAACCGATGACAAGTCAAAGTCAATGCCACATGCTCATACTCGACCGACATATGTAAATACAACATGAAACTCAAGTACATGTTTAAAAAGACTTCCGTTACTCTGATACCGCATGTCTTCCTTGAAATGACAAAGTATTAAAGTTAAAAATTTTCAAGAAAGATGACCTTTTCAAGCTTTTAAGACAAAGAAAGGTATGAGCATGTCGGTCCAAAAGTTACAAGTTCACAAGAAGGAAAAGATTGCAAGATGGTGAAAAGAGATTATGCTTGGTTGATGACCTCAAAAAGCTCAAGATCATACAAGTCAAGCTAAAGAAAACAAGCTCAAGCCTAAAAGTCTAAAGATAACTACTTCACATTCACAAGATAAAGATCAATGAAATCAAGACTACGAGAAAAGACTGTAGACATTCATAGAATGCTAAGCTTAAGTTTTTGTAAATTGGAGTGACCTCCTTTAGCGGGAGATTGTTAGGAATACAAAAAAGTCTCGGTCACTTCCAATATATTGTTAAGTGGCTCGTAGTATAATATTTAGATACTAGCTAAGCTAACCGAGTCAACATAAGAATACCCCTTATGTTGAGCGACCAATGTAAGGGTATAAATACCTTCTCTATGCCTTGGAGAGGGTGGTTGGTTCATTTTATACATACACATTCCTTTCTCTCGCTAAGTGTTCTAACCTACTATTTCTCTTTCTAGAATTTCCTCTCATTTAGTCATCTATAATTGTATGTTTGATATCCTACAAATTACCATGTTATTGACAAATGGTACACCCTCAAGGAGACTTCTGTTACATTCTAGCCTAGGGATGCGAGTCTCAGGCTCTAATTCTATCATCTTTCTTTTCCTTCCTGAGAGTTGAGATGAAGCTTGTGTAGGGTAGGAAGAGCTGACTAAATTCTAAGTTCTTTAGGGATTTTATTTACTCTTTCTTATCTCTTCCCCAGAGATATCATCAATTCACCAACAATCTTGTTCTTTTTCTTCTCAATGATGGGACCAAGTTCATCTAGTTTAGTTATTCCAAAGTCACAAAACTTGAAAGGGTTATGAACATCTAAGTTTCTTCTATCAGTGCCTCTATAGACAGTGATTACTACAGGCTTTGTGTTGGCATTTTAACATCAGTGATTGGTTCTGGTTTTAGTTTGTTGGTGGTTGTCCATATGTACTGATCAAGTATTTTCTATCTGAGTTCCTTTGCTTTCTTGACCTTTTGAGCATGTTCTCTACTTAGAATTTTCATCTTAGCATCTTGGATCTATTTGAACTCTTGATCACCTTTTTCATTTGCAAGAATCTTGGGATCAACTCCTGCTTTGGTGGTCTCTTCCTAAACAACCTTGGTGGCCAAATGAATAGTGTGCTGATGTGAATAGTAAAAGGGGTTTTTAGACATTTTTGGACTTTCTAAACTCTAGAGAAACATATAGTAACACATATATATATAGATTAGCATCATTTAAAGACGTCATTAACATATTTTAGGAAAAACGATAAAGTTACTAAAAATAGTGAGTTTGGAAAAACTTAGCGGATCAGACTTGGAAGTTAAGCGATTATGGTTAGTTAGCGCATTTTGAAAATATGGAAACTTAACAAATATAGGGGACGGTATTAACGTCTTGAAACTAAAAGCTTTCCTAAAACAGAAACTTTCTAAAAGTAGTAATTTTTGGATGAACGCCAAGACTTAACGAGAAACTTTGTAATTTTATTTAGTCATACTTTATTAAACAAACTAAAGCATAAACACATATGGATGTCTTTTCTTTTAAAAACGTGTCGTACAAGTTTTAGTTATCTTTCGTTTACCTAAGACGCGTCATTTATTTAGGTCGCGTGTAGGACCCTTCGGCTTTATTTCTTCCTCGTTGATTATCGATTCACCATTTGCTTAAGGTGAGTTCATAGCCCCACGTTTTACCGATTTTCAAATGATTTATACTTTGGGGTGAGAAACATTATTTGCTTTTAAAATTGGACACAAGTTCTTAACGTGAGTTTTACATATATGTGTTGCCTAAGTTTGCTTACAAACCACTATTTCCCGATCTATCATGAACCGTTAGTCTCCTATGGCCAATTGGATTGGTTAAGTGAGCGCGAATGCGTAAATAGATCTATTAGGACTAATTATTCCTATCTGCTTTGGTTCCACTTAACGAAGAACAAACAGATATATGTCATGTCGATGTGCGTTGTGGTGGTCTTTGGTTTGGGACACCAGTTAAGGGCAGGAATACTATGTGGCATGATATGATATGCCCTGTTGTTATTAGCATCAGTGTCATGAGCTTAGTGTAACAGTAAATATTTTTTATGTGATGCTGTATCTGTTATAGTAGTCGCATACGTTTTGAAATCTTGTGGTCCACTCTTGTATTAACTTAAACCTATGAATTCACTAACATTATGTTGATGTTTTAAACATGTTTTCTCAGGTGCTTAGCTTGGCTTGATTCTTGATGCTAAATGGAGTCTATGTGCTATGTGACTTCGCCGATTTCAAGACTTATAAATATATACTCGTTGTCATTATCAAACTTTGTTATGCTTTCGCTACATTTAACTTTCTTATGACCGGTTGTAAAACTTAAATTAATTCTCTTTATGCAAAGAGTACAACTATTTTTCAAACGTCCATGATTAGTGGTCGTTCTTTATTGTTTTGTGTTCGGATTGTTATGATGTCACGCCCTCGGATACATATTCTGTCTAGGCCCCGGCTGGGAGTGTGACATTCAGGCTCCTGAATGTCCTCGTCTATTTTGTCTCTACCTTAAACACTATATCATCACTGTCTTCTTTCAGGTCATGATGTGTTTCAAAAGCTTTAAATTTACAATGACTAAAAATAACAATTTTTATTATAGGGAAACACATGGGTAAAAGTATAACCCACGTATGTTGTATAATCTTTTTAGGTAAGACCAGGTCATCCACAGGGATTTGAGTAGTGTTCAAATAATCAGAAAGAAAATAGACTTAAAGAGTTTTGAAAATAACTTTTGTTTTACCAGTGATAATAAAGATGACTACTCAGATAGTTGAAAATAATTCATAAGTGTTGGAAATGATTAAGACATCGAAGATGGAACATTTAACTTATAAAAATGATTTCTCGTTAGAAAACGTTTTCACAAATTAACTTGATTAACTCAAGACTTATATTTAGTTAACTAGACCAAATGTGTCACTCAAACAATCTAGTTGCTAATATATCAAAGCTTATTTTGTTTATCTGTTTACAAAAGTGGATTTCTCGACACAGACGTTAAAGATCATAGACAAATCTTTAAAACCACATAGATCATAACGGGTCTTTCGACCTATACTGATATGATTATATAATCTAAGATTGATAATCAAAACCGACAAGATAAGATATAATAGGGTCGTAACATAAGCTTGAGATTAAAGAGATCATGATCATACCAAACACTTATTCATTATCATAACATCACCGAGTAGTCATGAGAGATTTAGCCTCTCATGGCTAAGGAGTTCATAACATAACTTGATTCCATAACAAACTTCATTCTTTTACTACACTAGTATGATGTTCTTCGTTGTTCTTGGTGATTTGATCTTTATTCTTCAAAGGATATGGTGTTTATGCTTGGAGAATGGTTGGAAAGTGTTTAGGACTTCACAAGGGAGAGATAATTGTGTGTGTTCGTTAAAGAATAGATGCTGGGATGAATACTTAGTTGTTTTGTAAGTATGAGATGATTTGAAATGTGTGAATTTTGGCTCTATTTATAGGCTGATTTCAGGGTGGAAGTGCGGCGCACAAGGGAATTTGTGCGGTGTACTTGGTGATTAAATGCGAGGGAATTAAATGTTTATTGGAGAAGTGCGGCGCACAAAGGAATTTTTGCGGCGTACTTGGGGTATTAATAAAGTGGCATTTATGTCTTCATTTATTCTTCAACGTCAGATGGGAAGTACGGCGCACAAAATACTTTGTGCGGCGTACTTATGGAGTTAATGCTGAATTTGACTAAGTCTTTAATTTCTTTGACTTGAGGATAAGTGTGGCGCACAATTGGTAAGTGCGGCGCACATTTGCACTTTAGGCTTGATTCTTTATCTTTTCTTGAATGTTGTGTTTCTTAGCGTATAAATACTCGATCTTTGTTGTGTTTGACCTCGGGATGTCTTCAAGTGAACATGCAAGTAATTCAAGCTATTAAGTATCAAAAGTTCATGAGAAATGATTAAATATATATAAATAACACCACTGAAAATATGTATAATTTGGGCGTTATCAAATCCCTCCACACTTAGCTGATGCTTGCCCTCAAGCAATTAAAGCGATAAAACAAGATCATTTATCGTGACGTAGAGAAAATTTGGATTTTATAAGTGTTTATAGGTTTAGATAACTTTTCAGGCAATGACATATAACTAAGCACCTAACATAGGGAATGTGTTTGATTTATAATTCACACAATTCACTCAGATAGGGTTTTATATTTGTGAAGACACGCAATTTGCATAGACATAATCTAGACAGCTACCATAGGCTTGTACTTGACACATAAACCTGACTGAAGGGCGAAACTTGATACTGATACAGGATAATAGCATGTACAAATCTTCATGTGCCAAAACTTAAGCCTTTATTTCTTTGAACTACTATATATATATATATATATATATGTATATATATATATATGTATATATATATATGTGTATATATATATGTGTATATATATATATGTGTATATATATATATATATATATATATATATATATATATATATATATATATATATATATATATATATATGTATTACCAATAACTAAGGCTTGGCACAAAACTTCATCTTTCAACATTGACTTTTTACTTAGGTATTTCAGCAACTTAGCACTAAAGGAAGTGCTTGTAAGAACAGAAACTTACGGGATTCATAACATGTGATAGGCTTCGATTAGTAAATGATGATCTAGCACAAGTTCTAAAGCTTCTGAATTACCGGCTCGCTCATATAATTATCAACCAATACCATTGTTCCAGAAAAGGCGACAAAACCACATATACACATCCATAACGATGGAATCGATACATGTGATTGCTCATTCCTTAACTCAAATAAGCTAAAGGCATCAATTATCTTGGGTACCAAAAGTGGGTACCCGAAGATTCTAGAGGCTTATATTTCTCACAATTTAGTGGACTGGGTTGTGCTAGCTATAGTGTCAATCCGGTTGGATTAGCCTTACTAAGAGCATTTTTTTTATTTTTGAAAGCATATTATATTAAGATTTTGAAAGTATCAGAAATTTTTTGGCAGGGCAAACATGGAGGGATATGATTATTTTTTCCTATTTGGCTCCCCTCGACACTTAAGTTAAACATTACCCTCAATGTGATAACTGATAATAGAGATAAAATAGGGAAAATTAAGGGAAAACGATACTTCCCGGGGCATAGAGAAATGTATAGCTGCGAGAGAGCTATCCTTGCACATACTTTATAATTTTCCAATCTTTATGCTATATTACCTGCATAAAAGTAAACACACAAAAACACACAAAAAGAAAATATTTTTGTTTTTTTAGAAAATAAACAAAGGATATGAGCGAAAGAATAGAGGAGGGACTCTGCCACACTTAAGTAAAGCACAGGTTGCCTCCCGAGAAGCGCTTAATTTTTAAGAGAGTCGTTAGCTAGACTCGAACTTGGTGTGTCATTCTTTGTGAAATAAGGGAGTGAGTGCTTCCCTTTGGTCATTATAATCTTCTTCATGATATAGCTTAAGTCGATGGCCATTAACAATGAATGTTTTTTCATCTTTTCCATATAGTTCAACATATCCGGATGGATATTGGTGTTTTACTACATATGGTCCTAGCCAGCGTGATCTGAGTTTTGGTTGTTTGAATTTATACTTTCAGTGAAAGAGCAGAACCTTGTTTCCATGTTTGAATTCTTTTCTCATTCTTAGTTTTCTATCATGCCAGACTTTGGTTCTTGCCTTATATAATCGAGAGTATTCATAGGCTTGATGTCTAAGTTCATTTAATTCGTGTAACTGAAATATTCGTTTCTCACCAGCAGCGATCAGATCGGGATTGCAATTCTTCAAGGCCCAGTATGCACGGTGTTCAATTTCAAACGGTAGGTGACATTTCTTTCCATATATTAGTTTGTAGGGTGTGGTACCGGTAGGTGTTTTGTAAGTAGTACGAAAAGCCCATAGAGCGTCATCAAGTTTTCTTGACCAAATAGCAGGATTATCTTTAACAATATTTTCAAGAATTCTTTCAAGAGCTCTGTTCGTGTTTTCAACTTGACCACTAGTTTGAGGGTGATATGATGTAGAGAAACGGTGGTTAACTCCATATCTTTTTGTAGGAACCCAAAAACTACTTTTACTTCACCATGGATACCAAGAAAAATAGATGAGAAGAATGATAAGAATTTTAGAGAGAGAAACAAGAGAGAGAAAATAGAAAAATAAAGAGAGAGAAAAATAGAAAGGAGATATGAAAGAATTTTAGAGAGAAGTTAGAGAGAGAAATAAAGAGAGAGAAATGAGATGGTTGGATTACAAATGAAAAATACAAATGAACCAACACCCTCTCTACACTTGGAGAGGGGTATTTATACTTACACCACATGGGCTTTGTTAGGCCGAATAGTGTTTGACTTGGGCCGGGCTCGGGATTACAATGGACCTTAGTCCGTAACTAGTACAAGATTAGATTACCTTCACGAGCCCGTTTACCCTTTTAGCCTACTACAACATAAATGACATAAAGACCGATATTAATAATATAATACGAGGCTAACAATCTCCCCCTAAGCTTGGTTTTTGAGAGATTCCAAGCTTTCATGTTAGAATCGTTATCTTAAGGCTAACAATCTCCCCTAATGTGTGGTCTTCGAAATCTTGAGGTGATATCTTGAATCTTGCTTCCGTGAACCTTTTGAGATTGCTTTGTCGTTGAGTTATTGCGTCTTTGGTCTTTATTATGTTGTAGGCTTGTTCCTTCATGCTGTGTGATTTTTGATCTTTAGCATTTGTCATTGTCTTTCGACTTTGTCTTTGATTTCGAGATCTCTAAATCTCTAAAAGTTTGATTCATATAGAATCGCGCAAGTCACCTACCAAGAGCTTGTTTGATGTTGGCTCAAGCAGGATTTCCATCTTCACGGTGAATACTTAAGTATCACTCGGATGTTCTGGCAAAATCACAAGGATAATGCGTAGGACTCTTGTTAACAGCTTGTGAACTTATTGGTGTTCAACAAGTGTTTGTCATGGAATGTGTCCTAATGAGATTTATTTTATTGATCTCTTGGCTCTAGACTCGATTAGTGCGTTTTGGTTTTAGTACTCGGAGGCTGGAGCAGACTGCCACCTATTCAATATCAACTAACTCAGAGTAAGAAAGTCGATAGAACTTGTGTGTATCTCCGTGACAAATGTGACAGTTTCTTTAACCTCTGGTTTCTGTGAGGACCCGGTTTAAAAATAGTACAAATATTGTACTTGTAATCCAAGTATGTTTCAATTTGGAAGAACCTCCATGACATGGTTTGCAGCTCCACAGTGTTAGAATCCTCTAACGTGTATGCATTTAGATTCAACCCGTACTTGCTTGTTTTCTCAATACGAATATCTCAAAGTAATAACTCGATATAAGTGAATAAGAAAAGTCTACTATTTTTTCTGATTGAGGTCCGTCAATTTATTTTACTGGAACAAGTTTGATTCACATAGAATCGCACCATCATTTCTTTCCAGTTGACACAAGTTTGATTCATATAGAATCGCGCAAGTCACCTACCAAGAGCTTGTTTGATGTTGGCTCAAGCAGGATTTCCATCTTCCAACGGTGAATACTTAAGTATCATTTTCCGATTGATTTCTGGCAAAATACACAAGGATAATGCGTAGGAAACCTCTTCCTTAACAAAACCCCCCGGGCTTGTGAACTTATTGGTGTTCAACAAGTGTTTGTCATGGAATGTGTCCTAATGAGATTTTATTTTTATTTGATCTCTTGGATTCTAGACTCGTTAGTCGTTTTGTTTTTATAGTAAACGAAGAGGCTGAAGCAGACTGCTAAACCTATTCAATATCAGACAATCACGTAGTGGAGAAAGTCAAGAGAATTCGTTGTATCCTCGTGGACAAAAATGAGACAAGTATCTGTTGCGAGAAACTAAAATGGCCTGGGGAAAGGGTTTGTGCCAATTTGCCATCACCTTGGTTTTCCATGATGTCGTCTTCAATATCAGAGTTCATCTTTGTGAAAACCGATAGATTATGTATTGACCCTGTTTCTGCCTAAGGTGTAGGGAGGGCTGCTTTCTTTTCACCTTTTATCCATACATTTCTTTTTAATTCTTCAACCCCTTCAATGCTTACCAAGACATCATTACTAACACCTTGTGATTGTTCTAGTGTTAGCTCAATCTTAGTCGGCATTATTCCCTTATACTCATTCATCTCCAATCATGCCTAGGGACTACTATTTATAACTATAAAGTGTCCTTGGGTAGATCCCTCCGGTGCTGGTTGGATCATAGGACTAATACCTAACCTAACCACCTTATGACTTCAGAATCGTCATGAGATTATGTTGTTGGGTATGAGATCGTAACCATAAAACCTTTTTCGAAGAGTATCAAGCACTTTTGAGTCGATTAGATCACTTACTATTTTCAAGATCACATTTTAATTACATTTCTCCCCTTATTTTAAATACTAATTCACTTAGTTTTTGAAATACCTTGTGATTAAAATTTGTCATGAAAATATTATGGGGAGAAAAAAATATTATCAGCATGAATTATATAGAACATTAACTTGCTCCCCCTTAATTTTACATATGTTTGACACCAAAAGAAATGATACCAAGTGGTAAAATGAATATAAAATTAAGGGTTAGCATTGTTGAGCACACAATTTTGAAAGATTATGAATTGTTATTGAAGATTTCTTGAAAAATTATGCTCAACCACTTAATCATCTTATAACATATAATCTATTGAGTAGTCATTATTATTATTTATTTGTTATTAAGACTTTTTATAATGTTTTGAATACATAAGAATTGTCGTGGGATGATGTATCCAAAATCATTAAAACTTTGTTTTTAGAAAAACTCCCCCTCAAACATTGACTCATTTTGAAAATGACACCAATTGTAGAAGAATTATCTTGTAAAACTATATGAGGGATGGAGTGTTGAACACATAATTTTGAAATATTTTGAATTGTCATTGAGAAATTCTTGAAAAGTTGTGTTCAACGTTTTGAAAAACATCATGTTAGAATAATTCTCTTCTAAAGCTAAGGATAAGTGCACTTATGCGTACACTCTCATTTGTCGTTGGGGTCCGAGTTGCAATCTGAGAGCAATTACAAGTCATAAAGAAAAATTAGAAATGACATGTTTTGAAAACATTTGAAACTCCTATTCGAACTTTATTTACACGCTCGTGTCGATGTTAATCAACATTTCTAGGTACGTAAATGTTATCGATTCCAAGAGACATGTCGAGAAGATTCTTTTTGTGAAACATTTTCTGATTTTTTGATTTTATATTTTCTTTTTGAAATTTTATATTTTTGTATTTGTTTTTATAAAAAAAAATATTTACATGTTGACCTTAGCATTGTTATGTGATGGTGGAATAGTAATTCCAACTCTTGTCGTGATGTAGCTGTCTTGTCTGCTGGAGGAACAACTTTTGGAACCAGCTTTGAACTGGACAGTTCATTACTGTGGTCGTGAATTCTGAGTTCTAAATTGTTATGATCAGAAGTCATTACTTGTTCATCAGATCAGAATTCCTTAAAGCCCTGGTTTCTGAGATATCAGTCTTTTCAACAACCAAACTCTTAGTCCTTCCTTTTTAGAATTGAAAGATATACATGCACTTAAGTTAAGATTACCTGCACTGATATTAAGAGTTTGTTCGCATTCATATGGGTTAGTGAAATCCTTATTTGAACCATTTGGGGGTTCACTGTCAACCTTGGTTGTGATAGATGTGAATATCTTTCCAGTAGGAACCCACCTAGGAGTCATTGTTTTCTCATGCACAACGGAAGTGTTTTTGATTGAAAACCTATATCCTTTTGGGATATGTCTTTCTGGTTTCCTTGTAACACTTGTGTGCTCTACGGGTTTATTTATGTTCGTTGTCTTATTGGATGGAACCTTAGCACGTGAGTTGACTTCATTCAGGAATTTTGTTACACAAGAATCATGATTTGCATTAAAGACACATTTCTAACATGCCGAACAAACAAAATGTTTGGAGTCAGAAAATTTCTATAATTCCTAGAGTGTTCTGCTATGGGCACAATCTTTGTCATTACGCAGCTACTCTTAGATGCATGCCAATTCCTAGAGTTTTTGTTATTGATCATAGGTTTTGGTTTGCTACCATTCGTTGTGCTTTGTGATCTAGCAGAAGGTATCACACTAGGTTTGGATTTCCTACCTATTTCTTGTGTCTTATGCTTAGCTTTCTCTAGGTAGTGATTAATGACCATGTCATTTGAGATATACCTAGATGAGCCAAGTGCAATCATGTGATGAGGTTTTATAGAGGCAACTTCTGTTTCATTAGGAAAATAATATGTAGTGACTGGTTTTGATAAATCGTTATTCACATCAACTTGGGAGGCAAACCGTGTTTTTGAAATTCTAGGTCGTTCAGACTTAAATGCAGTTGGTTGTCTAACAACTGATTGGTTTCTATGTGGTTATAAAACCAGTTTCCCTAAGATTGATGATTTTGCAAACTTAGTATTCACACTATTTCCTGTTAATTTTCTTAACTCATTTTTTAATGCTGCAATTGCAAATCCTTTCTCTTAAAGTTGAGCTTCAAACTCAGCATTTTGAGCAATCAAAGAAGTTGTGTGTTCTATAGTCTTAGCTCTCGTTGTCTTGATAGAATCAGACAGTTCTTTGTAATGCCTTTTCAAAGTCTCATTTTCCTTAAGTAATTTAGCCATTTTATGTTCCAATTCGATGTTTATTGTTTCAATTACATCTATGTCATGTTTAACCTTGGCTTCTTTACTTTTTACATTCAAAAATTGACCATGTTTCCCTTCTTTTAAAGCTTGATTTTGATATTTAAGTTCAAGATTAACACAATGTGCTTCCATTCTTAAAAAATCTTTTTTAAATTGGGCAACGGTCTTTTTGAGACAAATATTTTCAGATTCGAGGGATTGATTTGAGAGTTCAATTGTCTGGTTATCAGTTAATTTAGCAGGCAAAGGACATGTATCATGACATTGTTCAACATTCTTGTCAACCTTTCCTTCATTATTGAATTCAGGTTGCTCAGTATGCTGTTGTCCAGTAGCAAAGATATTGATTTCAGTAGTTTTTTGTACCTCAACCTTTGGCTCTTCATCATATATGGGTCTGATATCTACATCATCAGCATGTACATCATTCCCTGATCTGTTGCTTGTATCTTGCTCTTTTAATGATGTCCCACTACTTTCTGTATCAACCAAACTAGCATCTAATGCTTTACCCGAATCAACTTTATCCTCTGTTGTCTGCATTTTTCTTTCATTCACCCAGCTGTTATACTCTTCTTTATGCTTTGCTCTTTCATCAATCGACTTCTTAACGTTCATCAATCGACTTCTTAACAGATTCCATTGTGCTGGATCAGTGTGTCACGGAATTCTAGAATTTCGAGTCGAGTGTATTGTAGGAATTTATTGCGTGTCATGTCAACATATTCATCATCCAAATAAATCCGTGACTTGATGAACATCTGAAACTGTGTCTCGAGTACTTTAAAAGAAGTTGTGGATCCAATCTCTTGAAATTCTTCTTTGTCAAGTTGCTTTTCTAATTGATCCATGTTGAGGAACATTGCTGCCTATAAAAAGTTTCAACATCTTGACCAAAGAGAGTGTTGCAAATGCAGTTTGATCCAGAAAACTCGGGAATTTGAGGTTCCTTTTAAGTTGTCGTGTGAAGTTGCTTGAGGTGTGATGGAAGGTTTTCGAAAAGATACCAGGAACTCTTTTTTTGCTTTGTCTTCTGGCAATAGCATCCAATGCTTTTAAACTTCTTAAACTGTGCATTCTTGAATCTGCATACTTTTTGTCATCCATCATTTTCTGAATCGTTTTGCGCCTTGAATGATTGTTTTGAGCATATATTCTTTCAATGAAATGAAGTTTCTGAGTATTATTTCTTTGAAGAGTTGAGGTTCCATCGCGTGGTATATGCGCGGAAGTCGCCTTTCTTGCATATTACCATTAAATTGAAGGCTTTATTAGCTCGGAGCTGAAATTTTCTCAAAATTGTGGTCATGAGCACTCTAAAGCATTCTGGAAGTTGGGACACCAAGAATAGTTTCCTTGGTAAGTTGGTTGATCCAGTGATGCCATGTTTGATGATGGACGTTCTTGTGAATGTGTTAACATCTTCACCAAATAATAATGACTAAATGCACGTTCAAATTCTCTTTTAGTGATGCCTGGTTTAAGTATCCGTGTGAAATGTGATTTAAGTGCACTAAGACCGTTTAGGCACACCTTTCATTTATTGCGTGTTTTAGTTATTTTTTGCATGTCTTGTTCATCTGAATACGAACACGAAGATAAAGTATCTTTGTTTCCATTTTACAAGTGGAATTTTGTTCTGAAGTGAAAAATGATTTGTAGGATCTTAAGCAGGTAAAGTGATTGTTGTTGTTGTTGAAAACTATTTTACGGGATTTTACAAGTCTTGACTAAACCGAGAAAATACAAGAGTATTTCGCGGGATTTTACTAAATCAAGAAAAAACCGTAAAAATAGAATTGTTGTTGGTGAAATCGTTGTTGTTGTTGAAGAACTTGAACTTTTGTTAACGATTTGTGAGCTAAAACGATGAACGGTGAAATTTCTTACAACGAAAGGGCTAAAATTGAAAATTTTGAAAACTAAAATGTAAAACTAAAAAATAACAAAAATTAAAAGTTTAAAAATGAAAAAAAATGAAAAAGTTTGAAAGTAAAAGGTTATATTTTAATCTTGCTTAAAAAACAAAGGTTTAATAGTAAACAAGTGAAAATCTAAATGTAAAAAATGAAAAGTGTTTAAAAGTCGAGGGGCCAAAAGTGTAAAATTGGAATTATAAGAAATAGAAAACGTGTTTCTCCTGTTTTGCTTCTTCTACATTTGAAACTAGTATATAAAAAAAATAACGAATGTAAATTTGATCATTCGAACTCGATCGGTTATCGTCGGTGAAAGCCCGAATTATTACACGATTGATACGAAACGACGAACGAAACACGCTGATTTTAATTCTCAATAGTCCAGGCGTTTACGTCCTCGAAACCGAAAACGGAAAATTTGTTAAAACGTTTAAGTTTTTGTACACGTTCGTGATGTAGTTCGGTACAAGCTAGACAAAAAACTCGTTCGGTCCAAGACGATTATCACTCGTTCGGTCCTATAGAAAAGAACTCGTTCGGTCCTACAAAAATCTTGCTCGTTCGGTCCTTTATATTGTTACTCGTTCGATCCTTGAGTTTTTTTTCACTCGTTCGATCCTCGTTAGTTCGATGGTTCACTAGTTCGATGTCACTCGATCGATCCTTGCAATCTTACACTCGTTCGGTCCAAACAAAGACCACTCGTTCGATCCAAACAAAAGACACTCGTTCGGTCCAACGAAAAACCACTCGTTCGATCCAAACAAAAGACACTCGTTCGGTGCACACTAGTTGAGAACTCGTTCGGCTCTACAAAAGATTATACTCGTTCGATCCTTTCTAGCGTTAACTCGTTCGGCTCTTATTAACTTTCACTCGTTTGGCTCTTATACAAATGATACTAGATCGGTCGTCTTTCTTTCTAACCCAACTTGATATAGATGAGTTAAAGAAGAAACACAAGCCAAAAAAATAGAAAAGTAAGAAAGACACAAATGAAATGAAAAAGAAAAAAAACGTTTTTTGAGAATGAGCAAAATTTGTGATTATGAAAAAAAAACAAACTAAAACAAAAGAAAAAAAACTCAACTTTTTGTTTACTAGTAATTGTAAATAAGATTTTGTATCATTTACTATAGCTATCCAATAAGATTCCAGATATTATAACCAAACACGACAGAAAACATAGCACGTGCCACAGCCACAAATAATATAAACCAAGAAACCAATTCGAACCACTTTTCTTAATAAAAAAAACGAAACCACAAATAAAATTACAAACACGAATCAACAACGAAAACTAACAAACACTAAACCCACCCGTGGCGAATGATACCAAATGTCGGTAACCCTTAATCACTTTCACTTCATTATGATGAACAAGAAAAAATAAGATGAGATAAAATGGAAGAATTTTAGAGAGAAGTTAGAGAGAGAAAGTTAGAGAGAAGAAAAAGATGGATGATTACTTGCCAAATTACAAATGAGAATTAACAAGAATCAACCCCCTCTCCATACTTGGAGAGGGGTATTTATACTTAATACCAAGAGGCTTTCATGCCTTGGTATTTCTACGGGTCAGGCTCGGGATTACTTGGGCTTTCGCCCGATACACGTGACCGGTTAGATTACATTTAAGAGCCCGTTTACCCGTGTAGCCTATTACAACGTATAATTATTTAATGACTGAGACCTAAGATAGTTATGAACGAACTTCCATTGTTCGACTCATTATTTTGAGGCTAACAAGCGAGTTATTCGCTTTGGCTTGTAGACCAACATGGACTCCAATCTCAATAAACTCTTGCGTAGTCGACGGTGTGAGGTATGTCGTGCACAGCCGCGATGAACATCGCACAACTCAAAACAGCGCATTTGTTCGCCTGGCCCTGATGGAGAAATGTATTATGGTCAGCTTCAAGAAATCCTCGAGTTAAGTGGTTCGACACTCACAACCAAGGACGTAAAGTCAAACGTCTTGTCCTTAGAAACAACATGACACAAATCAACTGCAGAGGTGAGGCGTTTAAAAATGATCAATACATTCTCGTAACACAAGTCAAACAAGTCTTCTACCTTGAAGATAAGGCCAAACCCTACTGGAGGGTCGTCGAACATGTTAATCATAAAAAAATTTCCGACGGGGGTTTTATCGTGGTAGAGGACGCTCTTGATATTATACATTTCGACAACTCATCTGATCTCCCACTTTCTACTAGTTTGAATGACTGGACTAATGAGTACATTGCATAGATGTCAATCAACGTGAAGGTTGACGACACGCTAGATATCATTGATGTTGTTGACCAAGACGATGATATTACTGATGATGAAGACGCCCTTCCTCATGATTTAGCAGATTCTGATGATGAAGACCTCATCAATGTTGATGATGATGGTGTTAACAAAGTTTATTCTAGTGAAGAAGAAGATTGATCTTGAGTTGTATAACAGTGCCCACTACAAAAGACACTTATATATTTGAATGAATGAATGAAATTGTTGTGGATTGTTTAAATGTGTATATTTATTTGGATATGTATGTATTTGGATGTGTGCATGCTTATATTATTTTGTTTATGAATTTCTATATGTTATTTTTAAATGTGTATATTTATTTGGATATGTATGTATTTGGATTTGTACATGCTTATATTATTTTGTTCATGAATTTCTATATGTTATGCTAATTGTACTTGTACAGATGTCAGCAGATGTTGCCCGATCCCACAGCGGTGACGGTGGCGGTGAGGATCGTCCCCCTCCACACCATGTACCCAACGGTTGCATGGGTTGCTTTGCTAACCGAGGTAAGAATTTCTGGATTATTGTAATACAAGCATAAATTTGTACATATTTTGAATCTTATTTGCCTGATATTTCTATGACTTTATCACTCACTTGATTTTGCAGGCAAAGGCAAACGAAAGCCCAATTTGGGCGGCAGGGCAGTGGGCAGGCTGAATACCCGTGACAAGACCCGGAACCTCTCCCTAAAGGAGATCGCGGTAGCTAAAGGCCCCGTCCCGATCAATTTTGAGCAGGGTGACAAACAAACCCTAAACCCTCTCGGTCCCCATGCGGCTCACTGGTCTAATTACATCGGGGAGGTCGTTAGGAGTGTGCCGTTGTACTACCCCTCTTGGGAGAAGGTCCCGAAGGAGCGGAAGGCGGCGATCATTTCAGAGATTGGGGTCAGTTATCCTTTTATGTTTATTTCATTATCGTGTTCATTTATTTAATTGTGTATATTTATCTAAATTCGTTTATTTATTTATATCATATAAATAAATAAACAAATTTAAATAAATATATAAATTATATCTCTAACTCTGTTTTCGTTTTGTTGTATATGATTGCAGACCCTGTTTGACCTCAGGCCGCACATGGATTCCTCCCGCTGGACAGAGATCTACGAAGGCATCAACATGCACTTGCAAAAAGCCTACAATACCAACAAGGCTTCTTTCAAGGCCAAGCATTGGAAGGCAGACCCCACCACCGGGACTTACGATGTGGAGGCGATCAGGCGGGCACGTCCCGAGGAGATTACAGCGGCTGAGTGGGATAAGTACATTAAGTTTTGGAATGATCCCAAGAACCTTGCTCGAGCCGCTCAAAATCGGCTAAACCGGCAAAAGAGCGTCGTCATATCTCGACAGGGATCCCGGTCGCTGGCTCGCCTTCGAGATGAGATGGTAATAAACATTATAATTATTTTACATACATATATACATATATATCTGATTATACGCTTTGGTGTGTTGTGATTTGTCGTTTTTAATTAGTTTCATCTTATATGCGTGTGTATGTACAGAGGCAGGCCTCAGACACTCAGGAGTACCCTTCACTCATTGACACCTTCTGGCGAACACACACTGTTGACGGGGTATTCCCTAAGGATGAGGACCGCCGCATATATGTAAGTTTTGTTTCAAAACACACTTTAATGAATTATCGAGAAATAATGTAGCAACCCGACTAATATATTTACTATCTTGTGTTTTTGTCACTACATAGGAGGAGATGAAAAGGCTTGAGGCTACGGGTGAGTACACGGAGGATGAGATCAATGCGTTGGCAAGAGGGGGTAAGCTTCGTGGGCACATTCCCGGTGTGGGTCGGGTATTGCCATCACGGGCCACATCCAGGCCAAGTATGTCAGCCCCCGTTGACAAGTCGCTCAAGAGCATGCATAGAAAGGTAGACTTTATGATGAGTCTTTTCAGAAGCGACAACAAGTACGCGGATATGTTTAAGGAGTTTGAGTCGGGCGGTGCTAGCGGGAGTGGCGGGTGTGGTGATGACGAGGAGAGTGGCGATGATGAGGATGACGACGGCGAGAGGTAGTTGTGTTATATATTATTAGTATGCTACATTGGTACTTTAGGTTCATGACATTTAAACACTTGTTTCCCTATCCTATTATGTTAAATATTGACTTGTATAGCCTCGTTTATGACTAGGAAGCCCCATTTTGTAGACTTATTCGGATTTTAGACGATTTAGCTTTATTATCTTTTGGTTTTGGTACAAGTTGTGATGTATTTGTATTGCGTTGATCCGTTTACTTTGTATTTGTGTTTTGGTACAAGTTGTGGTGAGTCTATACAGATTTTGATACATGTTTGTTATTTGGTAGATTTTTTCCGGAAAAATTCCGAAAAAAAATCTGGAAAACGCCTGCTGTGCAGGCTGTATTAAAAAAAATGCAGACTTTTCCCCAGCGACAAGTCGCTGGGGAAACTCGAAATTATTTTTTTTAAAATGTATCCCCAGCGACTTGTCGCTGGGGAAACTCGAAATTAATTTTTTTTAAAATGTATCCCCAGCGACTTGTCGCTGGGGAAACTCGAAATTAATTTTTTTTAAAAATGTATCCCCAGCGACTTGTCGCTGGGGAAACTTAAAACTATTTTTTTTTTAAATTATCCCCAGCGACTTGTTGCTAGGGAAACTTTGGTCTAAATATTTTTTAGATGTATCCCCAGCGACATGTCGCTGGGGATACTCCATAATTAAGTTTAGTCTTAATTTAACCCAACGAATCCCCAGCGACATGTCGCTGGGGAAAGGTTTGCCACCGTGGCACAAATTGCTTGACTGAAAAACGTGTGGGACCCACGTCTTCGCTGGGGATTATCGCTGGTGATTGTATCCCTGACGAGTATTCCCCAGCGATCATTCCACAGCGACATGTCGCTGGGGAAAGGTTTCCCCAGCGACATGTCGCTGGGGAAACCCCCGAAATGTCGCTGGGAAAACCCCGATTGTTGTAGTGTATATTTTCTTCAAATTACTTATTAGTTTTAAGTTCGTGTTGCAATTAAATTCCGTTTTATACTCCTCAATATGGAATTATTTAACTTAAGTATGCTTTCAGTACGTACGTGCTTCTTAAGCTTGTGTTAAACCACTACCCTTATTTAGTTGTGGTCCATCAACGTGCATTTGATCTCAAGTAAAATCATAGTTCATTAACCATCAATTCTATTTATGTTTTCGCTCCTTACTATGATAAAGCCAAAAAATTAGTCGGTCGAACTTAACATCGTGGCTTTCAAAAAAGAAGACGTTTTGTATATTTGTGTACATAGTTTTAGCTTACTAAATTATCTACAAGTCATTCCCTCGTCTATTTATGTAATACAACGAAATGGAAGTAACACATTAGGCCTCGACCTTCATTGAGTGTGCTTGCTCTCACGTCGATATCTCTCTCTAACAATCTTAAATTTTTTTGGAACGGCAATTTGTGGCTACATGGCCCCTAGCCCAGAAGGCACTACAAGAAAAAGGGGCTTTAGTGACAAAAATTAAGTGACGACTTTCTTTTTTGGTCACAATTCAGTGATGATATAGTTTATGGTCACTATTTTTCGTCACTGATAATAAGACGGTGACGAAACTTATAAGTGGTCACTATGTAGTCACTAAATTACATTCTAGGTATTTTTGATCTAGGGTAGTGACGAATAATATGGTCATTGATATGATAAACATCGGTGACGAAAATTTTGGTCACTACTTCACACATTGCTAATTCTATAAAACGATTAAAAATAAAGGCATTTATATATATACTTACTAGAACTTACATATTCGTATATTTACCTAAAAATCATTATCATACGCTACGGATATAAAACATGCATTATAAAGAAATATGTTAAGTTGTAAATATTTAATTTTGTTTGGGCAAGTGTCCCCTAGACGTATACAAAATAGAGAAAAAAAACTTAAACGTCAAACATAAATAAACATATTATTTTTCACTAATATTAATATGTAAAAAAAACTTAAATATTAAAGATATAATAAAAATAAGTAAATAACTTGTGAAAATAATATGCAAAATATTACCTTAGAAAAATAACACTAGATCCCCTTGGTCAAATAAATTCCCAACAAACTCAAAATCCCCAATTCACAGATTCGTTCACATGACTCAAAAATTCAAAGTCCTCAATTCATTTCACACACAAATTTCACAACATAAACAGCGTTAGGGTTTCGTTCAGTAATATCACGCCTCACATTCAATCAAAATCAAAAACACACACACAAAAACACACAGTTAGGGTTTCGATTAAACAAATTTCGATTTAACAAGTTCGATCGGGTTTCGTTCGGTCAGAGCTCATGTTCCACTCATATCCGGTGTTAAGTATGATTCCTGTTAATTTTTTTCAATTTTTTTATTTCGATACTTTAGGCGATTTTTGTTATTTTTTATGATGATTGGTTAATTTTGGGGGTTTTATGATCTGAGTTTGTAAAATGCTATATGTGACTTGGTATATTAGGCTAGATGTAACGGGATTGATGTGCTTATTTATCATATAATTGCTAGTTTAGTTTTTTTTTTCATTTTAAGCATGAACACAAAGCGTTTGATAAAACGCCTCAATGAAAACATTAGTAGTTGACTGGATCAATGTGGTTATAGGTGGAATGAGGTCGGAGTTTTGTTCGGATTTAACGGTTGTAGACATTGGTTTAGGTAGGTAGTTTTATAGTCGCTTTTTAGTTATATTTTTCACTAAAGTTTGTTTTTGGCGATTAATAGGTAAGTGGTGATCATGCTTGGCAACAAAGTGAAATCTTGGTAGTTTGTCCAAGGTTAAGCAACCATCTCATACACCCACGAGGTTATTCTCTCACATGTCTGCAGTTTTGACTTTAGTGGTCTTATGTAAAGCTATAAAAACTTGTAACTTTATAATAACTAAACTGTGTTCATGCTCATTTTGCAGGACAATACGGAGCCATGTGATTGACACACAGTGTAGTGTTATAAGTATTTGTTAAAGTTGACTCATGAAAGGTTGTGTTTTGAAATATGAATAGGATTAGGCTCGTATTCTTATCGGCGTAAGCAAGATAGACATGACCACAATGATTTTGGGATTCAAGCTAATGATTCTGGTATGCACTTTATTTCGTTCAACCAACTTCGTGGGGAGTGACTTGTTGTGCTATGGCAGTGGTTCTGCAATAGCAGTTGGGGCTTGATATGAGCTATCGAACTTTTTATTTTTCAAGCCTTTTATTAAGTTGTTTGCAGATCATAATGCTTTGTATGCTTCTTATCAACCATAAGTTGGTTTTTGATAGTTTTAACTAATCACATAGTCTGATTTAATGCAGGCTTGTGTTGAGTTCAACTGAGGCAAATACTCAAATTCATTAGAGATGTACAAGGTATTTATACTTTGTTGCATACTTTCTTGCAAATACTCAAGTTCAACCATGGCGAAATTTAGTATATACAATACCTTTTTTTATTGTGGCATCTCTGGTTTTAACTTTGAAACATTTTGTTGTGTCCAATGTATTCTAATTTTTTCATCCCTTTACAGAGGGTCCCGCAAGTGTATCCTCGATGTCCTGCAAGAATGTTCACACCAACTGGGCCTACTGGCCAAACACATTGGGGTGATTTAATGGCCAATAATCCAATGCCTGCTCATTCTGCAGATGCCCTATTGAAGGTCAGTTTTTTCTTTCTTTGTTCGACTTGGTTGTAAACAGAGCATTTCGTGCAGTTCGGCTTTCTGATGTGGTAGCTCTTGTTGTCAAGGCCTTGGCCTATATCACAGAGCAGGTAAAAAGTCGGTAATTCACTGATTTACGAGGTTTTGAAATAAGATTTCATGTTGGAAAAATATTTTAGTATTGAAAAAGCAATTACCATTGTTAATTATAATGAGAAAAAATTAAAATGAACAAGTGACAACTTCTGAATCGGTGAACAAGATTACAAGATTGCTGAAAGGATAGAAAGATAGGGCAAAGGTTTTGGCTAAAGTGTGCGTGGATCACTTAAAAGACTGTTTATTATGTTGTTCTTCTGTCCCTATCTTGAAGTTTTAACTTTAGTGGCACCTGCTATGATAATTGAGAACAAACATATATAACACTTTGAATACAGCGATGTTGGGACCTATTCCCCCTTTAGCTAACTTTTTATATAGACCCATTGAGATAGAACATAACGTGTATCAACATATCCATGTGTAAATAGGTCTAAACTGACACCTCTAGCCTGACCTACCATAGCGAAGTCTTCAAGGAATGCACTAGATATGCATAACTTAGTATTATTCCGTTTTACACGACAAAATTCTTCTTAGCACACTCCAGCAAAAACTGTTACTTTGTGAGATTATTCCATCAATTAATTTATTACCTTTCTCTGAGATAAAGTTTGTACACATATGTTGTTGCAGTCACAGCTAAACCGTGTTGTTGTCAAAGAGGACTATGAAGATGCTGCTAGGATTAAGGTGGCAATAGTAGCATCTACTACTAATGACACTGTTTGCAGAGTGATGGCTCAATTGAATGTAAGAGAATGATTCTGTTTAATCTATTACACTTGAGAACAAGAGCTACTTCTTTCAGAGCCCGTTAACATACATGTAGCTTGTTTGTCAAATTGAATGAATCAAAAGATTAAGAGATTGAGCTGCTCACGTAGCGAGTGAAGTTAAGGTAAATTGACCGAGTAAATTGACCGACAATGATCTTATATTATTGATAATCTTTTCATCAATTACCGTATTTTTGTAATATGTACTGATGAGGAGAAAGCACAGTATCTAAGGCGAGAACTGCCTTGGAGAAAATCCAGCTGAGCATAGCAAGAACTGCATTTGCTATTGACTCATATTCTACAACGCTTTCTCGCTTATGCCTAGATTTCCAACAAATACCATCTAAAAGACGATTACTCATTGGTCCAGTCCATTGTTTGTTGAATTCAATACTTAAAATATATAATTTTTATGTTATATTTTTATGATAATATTTTTTAATATTCAGACACGAATCTGGAGATTCTGTAAATTCCGAGGTGACAGACCGAAAGAACTCAGTGTACGAAGTCAAAGTGGAACGACATGATTTGTTATGATAAAGGTGAAGAAATCAACCCCAATTGAATTAGATAGATTAAGGATTGGCATTTGTGTTTAATATTTTGAATAAGTCAAAATCATAGTCTGTGTGATGCAGTCAGATTATTACATGTATGTTCATCGTGTGAATTAAAAATTGGTTCAAATGTTTGTTATATTGCTCATTTTAGTTGACCACCAATTGGTCTCTTAAATGCAAAAACATGACCATAATATGCGTCATAAGCAGGATTTTTTGTTTGTGTAATTGACACGAAGTGACCATTTATTTCGTCTACTTATTAACATATTTATGACAACCAATTTGTCTCTAAACTAAGATATAGTGACAAAATATTTCTTCACCATAGTTTGTGTATTTAATTTTTTGCGTACATTCGTACTGTAACCCGTAATTGGACGACTATTTTCGTCACTAATTTTGTGACGAATTCTAGTTTCGTCGTCTAAACTAAATTAGTACTGAGCTATGTACCACTGTGACACTTTAGTTTTGTCACCAACCATCAATTCTATTTATGTTTTCGCTCCTTACTATGATAAAGCCAAAAAATTAGTCGGTCGAACTTAACATCATGGCTTTCAAAAAAGAAGACGTTTTGTATATTTGTGTACATAGTTTTAGCTTACTAAATTATCTACAAGTCATTCCCTCGTCTATTTATGTAATACAACGAAATGGAAGTGACACATTAGGCCTCGACCTTCATTGAGTGTGCTTGCTCTCACGTCGATATCTCTCTCTAACAATCTTAATTACTTCACTAGTTGGTAAGTTTTCTAATTTTAGTGTATAAAGCAGCACGTTGAATCTATGTAGCATACATGTATGATTTCTATTGTAATTAGCATCTTTATTGTGATTTGTGAAAATGTGAAAGAACACTATGATCTAAATTCTAAAGCATACTATTTATGGCATGTAGTGGAAATGTATAGTATTTTTTACAGCAACAATGACTTAATTTTTAATATATGATGTACATTTTGCTAAGATAATGACTTTTAACAAGTAGTGCAAATGTAATATGTTAAGAAGTCTACCAGTTAGTACTTCCTGTGTAATAACTTCGATACCTTGTAGTGAAGCAGGGTTAACCCTAAATGGACCTCGACCGAAGCCAGGGAGAATCAAGTGAAATATTCGAAGCTCAAATCCATGTATATAAACATGTTCTCAACTACGCAAATTCAATGGCTCTTTGTTGTTGTCTTAAGTTAGGCATACCCGATGTCATTCATAATCATGGCAAACCAATCACACTTCAAGAATTAGTTTCGAAGCTCAACATCCCCATTGAGAAAACCCTTCATTTGAAACGGCTTATGCGCTTGTTAATCCACTCCAACTTCTTCTATGTCACCAAGTTTCTTGATCAAGATGACGAAGATGAAAAAGAAGGGTATGTTCTCACGCTTTCTTCAAAGTTTTTGCTCAAGAACACTAGCGAAAAGTCACCAAAGCTACCAAGCCTGTTACCATTTGCTAATTTGATGCTTGATCCTGAATTTATATCTTATTGGCAAATTCAAGGGAGCTGGTTCAAAGGAAATGAGTCAACTGCTTTTGAGAGTTGTATAGAAGAATCTGCTAACAAGAACCCGAAATTCACCAAACTTTTCAATGATGCAATGGTAAGTAATTCTAAAATGATGAACTTTGTGGTGAAAGACAGTAAAGAAATTTTTGAAGGTTTGGATTCATTAGTTGATGTTGGTGGTGGAACCGGACTCGTTGCCAAAATTATCCTTGAAGCTTTTCCTCACATGAATTGTATTGTTTTAGATCTCCCACACGCTGTTGCGGGCATGATAGACTCTTCTAATCTCAAATACGTTGGAGGTGATATGTTTAGCTCTATCCCACATGCCGATGCCATCATTTTAAAAGTAACCACGTACCCTACACGTGATTCCCAACTTTGATCATTTTTATAGTTGAAGTTGTCAAACTAATCGCTGAATAATTATATATGCTCAATGATGACTGCAGAATGTCTTACATGATTGGGGCGACGAAGAAGTACTAAAGATACTAGACAACTGTAAACAGTCCATTTCATTTGCACATGATGATGGGAAACAGAGAAAGGCGACCATCATAGAAATGGTGATAGACGACCATGATCGCCATGATATATTAGCGGCAAAGCTGCTTTGTGATGTCGTAATGATGTTTAATCTTGAGGGAAAAGAGAGGACTGAACATGAGTGGATGTGACTCTTTCTCAAAGCTGGTTTTAGTCGATATAAGATAACTCGCACCTATGGTTTGATGTCAATCATCGAAATTTTCCCTTAGATTGTTTTTACAATATGTTCGGCCGGTTGCTTGAATCATCATATACTCCATATAACTTGCATATGATAAGGATGTCTAGTGTCCTCAATAATAAGTTGGTTCATCACTAGTAAGTGTGGTCCATTAGTTTGTTTATCTCTCTTCAGGTAACGCTAGTTATTTTCTATTATGTTATTTCAACGGTAGTCAGTTTTCTTTAAGAGAGATGATTTGCAAACATGAGTTATCAATTTGGACACTCTATTATATAAGCAGCTAAAACAAAATATTATTGAGATTTGAGAGAAATGGAAAATAATTACTTACATTGCATTACATCTAACTAAGCTTATAGATCACTCAATATAGTGCGGTTTTGTTAAAAGCCGTTCTATATGATAGAAAAAGTGGGGAAGTTTAACAAAAAGAACGGTTATTAGGATAAAGACCGATCTATTTAATTTTACAACTAAAAAGAACCGTTATTAAGGAAAAGACCGATCTATTTAAAAATGTTATATTTATAAAAGAAAACTAGAAACTAAATAAATCGGGTATAAGTAAATAACCCGATGTATTACTCTAAAATAGTTTTAGCGGGATATCCTTTAGTTTTGCCGCTTCACCAAAAAATTCTCAAAATTTTGAACACAAAACCTATGCCCCATTTCCCTAAAATCAAAAACACAGCAGCCCTCTCCACTCTCACCAAACAAACCCTAATTTGACAAAATCCAATTAAATTCGTCTCTGGTATAAGATGAGTGGACGAACCACAGATTTGGTAAATTGTTTTATAAACCCTAACTTTGATGAATATCAATTTTATTTTACTTATTGTTCTTTTTAGTATAAATTGAGGGTTAAGTTGATCAAATTTTATTGTTCATTGTTCATCAGTTGTATAGTAAGCTTTGCGTTTATTGTCGTTTAGGGGGTGACCGGGAGTTGCTTGTTTCCTGAAACTATTTTTATGTTTATCACATTTATAGGAAAGGAGCCTGTTGAGAACAATAGTGAAGCAGAGGTAGAGATTGATTCGACAACAAAGAAAGAGACTAATTCGACTATCAAAAGTCGTCCTTTCTGATTTTATTGGTATACTTTTAGGGTGTTTGTTTCGGCTTATATGTGGGCTTATGAGCTTATTTGATTTCGGATTATATAACATAAGCCCTAATTTTCCAGCTTATTTTGAGACTTGTGGGCTTATATAAGTTTATTACGATATTATAAACTTATATAAACACATAAGTCTCAATATAAGCCTCAAAATTGGGGCTTATGTTATATAAGCCGAAATCAAATAAGCTCATATATAAGCCGAACCAAACACCCCCAAGTGACAATACATATATACATCTGTTACATGTTAAATGTTATCTTAGCATCTTGCTACTTTGATGTGGTTCTTGTATAATGAATGCCTATTGATGTGGTTCTGTCTTTTGGCTCTTATTTCCAAATGAAATGTAACGCCTATTGATGTGGTTCTGTATTCAGGTTCTTATTTCCAAATGGAGTCAAGAAATTATGGTAGGAAATGGCCTGGAGTTACTTGTATTTGTTGTAGATATCTAGGAATCCTGAATGTATGCTAAGGTAAGAAAATCTCGCTTTTGGGTATGTCACAGGTGTACAACTATCGGTATTACTTTTGTAGATTGGTTCAAGGGTCCAGTGTGTAGCGTTGCTAGTAGTGTGGGATTGCAACAATGTCTTTGTTTCTTGTTTGGCTGCAATGCTTCTTCCCATTCATCTGCAGCTTGTGTCTTTTAATTGTTGAAAGCTTGCTCGCCTCAGTTTGTTTTTTGTAGAGTACTTGGATGTTTTTTTTAACTATTTGGCTAGTGTACCTAGTGTCAAACTTGGTACTGATTTAATTTCCGTTGTTCAAATGTATATACTAACACATTGTAGATGATGATTTTTCTCTTTTTTTGTTGGTAAATCACACTGATAGCTAGCATATACTATGAAGGCTGCAAAACCAATAAAAGTTTCTTTACCACTTTAAAATAGTATAAATTTGCAAACTATAAATTGTGTAATATATTGAAGTATTATGACTGATATAGCTTTGTTGTGCAGAGAACTGTTGCTTTCTATAGAGCGTGTGCAGCTAATTAGTGTCCGGTTACACAAGAGGATGGAATCATCTACTCTATTTCGACTTGTATCTCACTATTATATCTCCAAATGTTTATTGTTTATGTAGCTTTTTGCATCACTATTTACTGTTTTGCCTTCATCACTGTTGGCTTGCAGGTAATTATGTTTTTTCAGGTACCATTTGTATATATATTGAGACGCAATACCTTTTCTCAATGTTTTCTTCTGCTTTTCAGTTTTTAATTATAATATCTGAAAACGTTGGTTGCTTCGTCACATGATTAGCGACTGTTGTCTCTTTTGTATGGTTAAAACTTGCAGTTACAACGAATTACCTCTGAAATCTTCTCAGAACACCTTTGCTAATGGTGATCTATGTGAGCTCACTAATTATTTCTCATGAAAAGTGTGTAGGATAACTTATTATTTCAACTTTTACCAGGCCAAACGCGAGACCTTGAACAAGGTGTACGACATTGTTAGGAAGTAGTTTGAAGAAGGTATGCTACTACTGTAACAGGAGATTCGAAGTTAGCCGCTGTTATTACTTTGAGCCCATATGTAAAACTGGGAACTATGACTATTTTCAACAGGGCTGTATGGCCTCTTTTGTAGTAGTGAGTATGATTGAATGAAAATTCTTGAAAGATATAATTGTATGATGAAATTTTGTATAGTTAAGATGTTGTTTTTATATTGAAGTCACAAAGTTGTGAAGTATGATTGAATTGAAATTCTGGAAATTAAGATATAGATGTATAGTATGAAAAACTGGAAAACCAATTTTTTTTTTAAAATAGCATTAATAGATCGGTTATTATGTATGAACTGATCTAATTATAAGGTTAAAAAGAACGGTTCCCAACCGATCTATTTATCTTTTTCTTATATAGATCACTCTTAGATAGAACAGTTCATAACCGATCTTTATGAGGGCTTTCAACCGTTCTATATGAGCTTTTTTGTAGTAGTGCACACCTTTTACTTCTGATAAAGGAGTGTTTGAATTTGCTGATATAGATTGAACAGTGGTGTTACTCCCTCCCCCTAAGTTGGCATTATGTATGGATCACAAATGCCTAACTTGGACAAACAATTGAAGTGAAGATACATGCAAAGTCCTTTAGTGAAAATGTCTGCTATTTGATGTCTGGTAGGAACAAAACAGGGGGATATCTGACCTTGCCTGATTTTATCTTTGACAAAATAGTAGTCAATTTCTATATGCTTAGTTCTAGCATGATGGATTAGATTGTTAGCCAAAGATATAGTAGAAGCATTATCACACATTATCAAACTTAGTGTAGGAACATGAACTCCAAGATCCAATAGTAAACACTTAAGCCATGAAATTTCACAAGTACTATCTGCAAGAGCTCTATATTCAGCTTATGTGGAAGATCTAGAGACCACTGTTTGCTTTTTAGATTTCCAAGAGATAAGACTATTTCCAAGGAATAATGCATATCATATGACAGATCTTCTAGTTGTGGTACAGCTTGCCTAATCACTGTCATAATAAGTTGTAAGATGATTGGTGTTTTGAGAAGGGAAAAATAAACCTTGACCTGAACAAAGCTTTATGTATTTGAGAACCCTGAGTAATGCTTCATAATGAGAAGATCTTGGACTGTGAGAGTATTGATTGAGGGCTTGTGCTGCAAAGGATAAATCAGGTCTTGTGATTGTGAGATAGAGAAGTTTACCAACTAATGTTCTATAAGTAGATGGATCTGGAAGGAGATAGCCATCTGAATCATTGAGTTTGATGGTGGTGTCCATAGGTGTGGCAATTAGTTTAATATCCAAGACATTTGCACACTCAAGAAGCTCTAAAGCATATTTCCTCTGAGTCATGGCCAATCCAGTTGAGTTTCTTAGAAAATCAATGCCAAGATAATAGTGTAGGGGACCCAAATTTTTGATGTTAAACTTATCATGAAGCTTGGTCTTGATTTCTTTGATAAAGTTGCCATCTTTGCTGATAAGGAGAATATCATCAACATAGACTAGTAGGGAGGTGATGGTACCATTGTAAGTGATAGTGAACAAGGAGGTATCCACATAACTCTGCTTGAAAACAAGTTGGATTAAGAAAGTTGTCAGCTTTTCAAACCACTGGCTGTTTGTAAGCTTAAGACCATAGAAGGATTTAGTGAGTTTACAAACAGTATTATGATGTAAGGTTTGAGGATATCCTTTGGGAACTTTCATGTAAACTTCTTCATTGAGATCTCCATGTAGAAAAGCATTATTGATGTCTAGCTGTTCTATAAACCAATTATTCTTAATGTTTATAGAAAGTAGACATCTCACTGTGACCATCTTGGCAACTAGAGCAAAGGTTTCCTTGTAATCTATTCCTTCCTTCTGAGTACATCCTTGGGCCACCAGCCTTGCTTTGAATCTCTCTATGCTGCCATTTGCATTGAGCTTGATTCTGAATACCCATTTAGAACCAATAGCTGTCTTTTCAGGCGGAAGAGTAGTGAACTCCCAAGTTTTATTTTGGTCAAGAGCTTTGATCTTTTTGTTCATTGCTTCTTGCCATCTAGGATCTTTGGAAGCTTGGAAATATGAATGTGGTTCACTGATATTGTTGATGGTGTTTATGAAATGATGGTGTTTGGAAGAAGATTGTGATAGTTGATGTAATTGGAATGATGGTGTTTGGATGCAGTAAGATAGATGAGAGATTTTGGAAGAGTATAATGAAAATCTTTTATGTTTGAAGGAATGGACTTCTGCCTAGTGGACTACCTTGGTGGTGGTGGGATTAGTGGTGGTTCTAGTGTAGGAGAAGTGAAAGGTGTATTGATTAGAGTAGGTTCTGTGTTGTTTTGAGGGGAAGAAGTTGGTATAGGAGTTGGTGAGGGTTTTGGTGTAGGAGAAGCAGGTTTTGTAATTGGATGGGTTGGTGATTGGATGGATGGTGATGGTGTAGTGTAAGTGGTTGGTGATTGTATGGGTGGGTCTGCAGTTGATTCTAGTGGTGATGAAAATGGGTCTGTTTGGGTTATAGGGTGTTTGGAGAATGGAAAAATGTGTTCATCAAATAGGACATTTCTGCTGCCAAGTGTTTTATGTGTTTGAGGGTCATAGAGTAAGTAACCTTTTTGATTGTGTGGGTAACCAATTAGGATTGTGGGTGTAGATCTTGAACCAAACTTGTCTGTGTTGTGTTGGTAAGTATGTGCTTAACAACCTATGATTATGAGATTGTCAAGGTTGGGTGGTTGGTGATAGAGCTGTTCAAATGGAATTTTATGATCAAGAACTCTTGAGGGAAGTCTGTTAATAATGTAGGTGGAAGCAAGGATATAGTATCCCTAAAAATGAGGTGGAAAGTGTGCTTGAAAATAAATGGCTCTTGCCATTTCAAGGAGGTGTTTGTGTTTTCTTTCTACCCTACCATTTTGTTGTGGTGTATAGGGATAAGATGTTTGGTGAATAATGTCTTTAGATTGTATAAATTCAGTGAATAAAGCATTAGTGAATTCAGTGTCATTGTTACTTCTGACTTTTTGAATATTTGATTGAAACTGTGTTTGGACATACACATAAAAGGCTTTAAAAGTAGATGAAACATGATGTTTAGATGGTAAAAGGTATGTCCGGGTTTCCCTTGAATGATCATCAACAATGGTAAGGAAATATTTACATTTGTTAAGTGTGGTGTGTTTGTAAGGACCCTATACATCCATATGAACAAGCTTAAAGTTTACTTTTGCTCAAGAATCACTTGAAGAAAAATGAAGTACATGTTGTTTTGTTAAAGGACATATAGTACACACAGAATCTAATTTACAATGTAACAAAGGAGACAGTTGTTTTATTTTCTGAATTACAGGATAAGAACAATTCCCTAATCTATTATGCCATAGTGTAGTTAAGTAGGAAGTAGTTGAAACAGTGAATGATGTTGATGTGTTTGATGCAGTAGAAGGTATTTTGGTGGTTGTATCAGTTGTAGGAGATAAAGCATAAAGTCCACCAAACAGAAATCCATAGGTCATAGAGCCATCATGGCCCTGAAAAATGCAGTCCTTGTGAGTGAATGTAATAGATGAATGTGTGGTTTTGGTGAGTTGACTGATAAAAATAAGGTTGTATATGAATGATGGAATGTAGAAAACATTTTTGAGAGTTAGTGATGAATTTATGAAAACGGAACCAATTTGGGTGACTTTAACTTGTTGACCATTAGGTAATGAAATTAAAATTGGTGAGCAAGTGTGAACATCATGCATTCTTAGGAGAGTAATGCAGATGTGATCAGTGGCACCACTATCAATAATCCAAATTTCCTTGACATTAGACTTAAAAGCAGCAATGAAAGTGTATCTACCTGACATATGAGGCATGTTGAATGCAATAAACTCCTTTGGATTGTTTTGTAACATGAGAAGAACCTGGCTGAGTTGAATCTGAAGTTGATCCATCCTAGAGTGCACAAAAGGATCTGTTGAGGAGGATGCAAGGTTATTGAGCTTTAAGGTTTCATCATTTATAGTTGTGACATTAGCAGTGGAGTGTTTGGGAGGGTGACTCCTTTAAGAAGGTGGTATGTATTTGTTGTGAAGTGGATGACCTGGAGGGTAACCAACAATTTTGTAGCACTCATCACCTTTATGACCCTCTTTGCTGCAATTGGTACAGTAGACACCCTTTATAAATGAAGTTCTCCTGACTGGTTGGGACTGAGTAGTGTGATTAGTTAGATTAAAATTGTTGGATCTATTTGGATTTGGATTGAATCTTGTGGTGTTTAAGGCAGTAGAGATAGTGATTTGTGTTTTGGGTAGATCTCTTTGTTTCTTGTAACACCCCTAAATTGGGTCGCAGCGGAATATGGGTTGGGGGTGATACTTCATAGATCAATAGCACAAGATATATATAAGAACGACCATTTAAAAGTCGTTTAAAATTGATACATTGGATTTAACAAATTGTTGTTACATAAGTCCGAAACTTCACTTGTACATTGTTCAAAATACAAAGATTTTAGTCCGTAACAAATATATTCCCAAAATGTAATGCAACCAAATCTTTAATGCATACGACTTCTAAAATAACGACCACCAATGTATCCTTAGTCTTGTACCTCATTGATCTCCTGAGAAAACATTGCTTAAAACGTCAACAATAATGTTGGTGAATTCATAGGTTTGTAAAATGTATAATGTAGGACCGCAAGATTTCCCCATGATAATGCAACAGATGCAAACATCATAAAATGTAATTACGTTTCCCTAAGCTCATGACACTAAAGCTCGACATGTATGTATTTCAATATAAATTGCCAACATTGCCCGTGATGATGTTCTAACCCGCAACATCCCAAATCCGACATGGTATACGTTCGTTGTCTGGCAAACCGACACAGTGAGCATGACTCACCCGAACGGGAATGTCAATCCAAAATAGATCAATTTATAACATTCGCGCTCATAACAAGTAATTGACAGTTCATGATAATGGGCTCAAAGGGTTATCGCTACTTAGGCAAACACGTAATCGTAATGTAAAATGTCCACTTGCGTCCAATTGTAAAACATGCATATGTTTCTCACCCCAAAACTTGTAAACCATTATAAATATAAAACGTGGGGCTATGAACTCACCTCGAGTGGATGAGTTAACAATGTAAATCAAATGCGTGAAAATGCGTCACAAATACGCATGAATGCAACCTAATTAATTATAGGCCGTATGAGTACTAAGTACTTTGAATAACTAATACCATATATAATTTTATATAGCTACATCACCATCTAATTGTATTTGTGAAATCATATTTATAAAGTAAAAACGTTTATAAATACCTCTTCAGTAAAAACGGCGTAACTTTATCGTTTTAAGTCTGTTTCTTACGTTTCTTATGTCCACGCTTTCGTATTAAGACGAGTTATCAAAATATTACATTTTCATATTTTCAAACTACTTGGGAACAGTAATTTTACTGTTCATATACTTTTATAAATTTAGCAATCGAAAACTCGTAGATGTCGTATCTTATTCGTTTTAACTCCGATTTTAGTGATTCTTTTGAGCACGTCTACGTAATTAAAAGTTTTATCTAACTAATGTATTTTACAAAATGTATCTGATATGAATAGTGATTTTTACTTTTCATAGTTTATAATTATTTTTATAAACTTTAATTATCGTAAAGACGGAAAAATCCTTAACTCCTTCGTTATTGATCGAAAAATTATGATTCTCAATGTTCTGGAATCCTAAAAATTTGTACTATCTAAGAAAAATATCCAAACTTTTATATCATAGGTGGTTTGTAATGAGATTTTATAAAATTTCTTTTATAAACGCGTTTATTATCGTATAACTTACAAATGGCGTATCTCCTTTGTTATAAATCGGTTTTTCAAGTTTCTTACATTTTTGGAATCCTCATGAGATGTAGTATTTTATAAAAATATAAAATGAATGCTTTATATTTTGAATTAAAACATAAAGTTTTGGGTTTTTAGTTAATAATGTGTTTAAACTTGTTTTTATAACTTTTTTGTTTAGTAACTTGTTACAAGTCCTCTAAAAAACCATATATCACATGTCTTACATATATAAGGTCCTTAGTCCATGATTTGTCCAAATATTATCCAAGATAACAAGATCAACAAGTCCTTATACTTATAAACTTACTAAGTAACTTTTAAAACCACTAGTTTATATATACTTTTTATACATAAACACTTGTGAAATACTCATACTACCATTCCCATAAGATATTAACATCCATATAACATATGTAAAAGTATATCATACCATGATCACAAGTAAAAAATCAATTTTTCATGTAAATAAGTTTCCTAGATGGTGATTAACTACATAGTCATTATATACACATAAAATCATGAATGTAAAGAGTTTAAAGTTTTTAGATAATCTTAATATGATGTATGATGATGAACAACAATGTCTAAACCCTTGTTTAGCAAACAAACCCTAGCTTCCAAGTCTATGAAAACCCTAATTCTTATGTCACCCTAATCCAAAACCTTCCTTGTTTAACCCTTGTAAATACTTAACTAAACCTTCAAACCTTCTTGGTATATTTTAGATATGTTGTAAGAATACTTGGACGTGTTGTAAATAAAATTGTATGGATTATTTAGTGGTTTTTGGTTTTGGTCGTGGCCAAGGAGAGACAAAGGAAGAGATATGTGTAGTTTTCACCTTAAGAAATGAGTTGTGTGTGTGTTCTTACTAGTTGCTTCCTATATATAACACTTTGACTAGTCTAAGATCATATGGAAAGTCTTAAGACATAAGGAGGATTTCTAGGGAAAGTCTTGGTCAAGACTTGTTGAAAGACATAAGATTTAATTAGGTTCATGTTGTACAAGTTCATAGTTGTTAGTTTGTGAGCTCAATGTCCCCTAGGGACTTATATTTCATCCGAATTTTGGGGAGGGAGTGAAGTACTAGTTGATTTTTGATCTATAACAAAATATCTTGCATTATATTGAAGACTTGTAGTTGTAGTTTAAAACATAAAGGTAAATACTTGTAATTTTTTTTCCTTGTTGGTTTTCTTATGGAAAATTCGGCCATAGTAATAATGTGGGTGAAGTTTTATAAAACTTTGAGCATTGGGTATAAAAATGGGTATTTGTTGAAGCGTAGAAAATTTTTGGTGGTTCCGGGAATGCCTAAACGTATTTTATCGTGAAACATAAACACTTTACGTAAACAATAAAAATAAAATGTGCAAAGTTAATAATTATCCTCTAAATAATTATCTAACACTTGCTTGACATAAACATTTAATTGTTTGATGCCCGTTTACGTTGAATGACAATTTTTAGATTACGCGATTTAACTTAACGATTAAAATTAAAAGCCAACGCCTACGAGACAAAAAAATAAATAGTGGATTATATAACGTCGTAAAATGACCTAAAATACGGATTGTTATAGTCTTCCCTCGTTAAATTATCCTTGTCCTCAAGGCTTAAGACACGGCACTTGACGACGGTGCGGTCTTTGTGAAGAAGTATGGATATTTCTTCCGGAATCGGTCTTCACGTTCCTATGTAAACTCAGGACCTCTCCTGGAGTTCCATCGAACCTTAATGATTGGAATGCGGCTTTGTTTTAATCGTTTAACTTCACGATCCATGATCTCTACTGGTTCCTCAACAAAATGAAGCTTGTCATCAATATGGAGTCCATCCAACGGAACGGCTAATGGTTCGTCGGCATAACACTTCTTCAAGTTGGATACATGAAACATATTGTGAAACTTGCTCAACTCTTAAGGAAGTTCAAGCTTGTAAGCAACGGATCCAACATTTTCTAACATTTTGAAAGGTCCAACATATCTGAGGTTTAGCTTCCCCTATTTGCCAAAACGTACTACTCATTTCCAAGGCAAAACCTTAAGCATAACCCTATCTCCAACTTGAAATTCCATCGGCTTACGCTTTAAATCGGCGTAACTCTTTTGTCGATCACGAGTGGCTTGAACTATTTGCTTGATTTAAATGATTTTCTCAGTTGTCTCTTGCACTATTTCTGGACAAGTGAATTAAACTTCTCCAATCTGGCCTAACAAACAGGTGAACGACACTTTCGTCCGTAAAGTGCTTCAAACGGTGCAGCCTTGATGCTAGCGTGATAACTGTTGTTATATGAAAACTTGACTAATGGCAAATGGTTAACCCAACCCTTTCCAAATTCGATCACATAAGCACGCAGCATATCCTTGAGAGTTTGAATAGTCCTCTCGCTTTGTCCATCAGTTTGTGGATGATACGTGGTACTCATATCCAAATTCGTACCTAGGGCCTTCTGAAGTGACCTCCAGAAATTTGATGCGAACCTAGGGTCGCGATCATAAATGATTAAGATAGGTATCTCATACCTCGTGACTACCTCTTTCAGGTACATTCTTGCCAATTTTTCCATGGAATCGGTTTCCCTCATTGGTACAAAGATTGCAGATTTAGTAAGTCGGTCAACAATCACCCAAATGGTGTCATAGCCTTGTGAAAACTTAGGAAGCTTCATGATAAAATCCATTGTGATATTATCTCACTTCCATTGAGTTTTCTTTGGTTGCACCAACAAACCCAATGGCCTTTGATGTTCAGCCTTGACCTTAGCATATGTCAAACATTTGCTAACATAGGTGGCGATGTCGGCCTTCATATTAGACCACCAATATAGCTTCTTCATGTCCTGATACATCTTGTCAGAACCCAAATGGATAGAGTATTTTGACTTGTGGAACTCGTGCATGATCATAGTCCTTAAATCGCCTTAATAGGGTAACTAACTCCTGTCATTTAAGCATATATTTCCATCCGCGCGGGGTTCCAACTTTTCCATTCTAAGTTTCTCTGGATCTTTTGAATTTTCAATCAACATACCTCCAACATCTTTGTTCTTGATGTTCTCTGGTTTTTGTGCTTCAGTATGAGCATTCAAAATTTGTTTGGGGAGATTCAAACCAATAGTCATGACTAAGGCTCGAACCCGTAATGGCTTATTTTGTTCTTTACGGCTTAAGGCATCGGCCACTACGTTTGCTTTCCCCGGGCGGTAACGTATTTCATAATCAAAATCATTGAGCAACTCTAACCAACGACGTTGTCTCATGTTCAGCTCCTTTTGATCAAGAATGTGTTGTAAACTCTTGTGATATGTGAATACCGTACACTTGGTTCCATATAGATAGTGTCTCTAGATTTTTAAAGCAAACGCTACTGCTCCAAGTTCTAAATCATGAGTCGTATAATTCTTCTCATGAGTCTTCAATTGGCGTAATGCATAAGCAATCACCTTCTCTCTTTGCATCAACACAGCGCCCAAACTTTTGATCGAAGCATCGCAGTATACGATAAAATCTTCGCTTCCTTCAGGTAAAGCCAGAATTGGTGCACTATACAACTTCTGCTTAATCAATTGAAACCTGCTTCTTGCTTGTCACCCCAATAAAACTTAACTCCTTTCTGAGTAAGCTTGGTCATTGACTTGGTGATCTTCGAAAATCCTTCGATGAATCTTCAGTAATACCCAGCAAGACCTAAAAATTAACGAATCTCTGTCGGTGTCTTAGGAGATGCCCAATCTTTTATGGATTCGATCTTGGTGGAATCCACGTGAATGCCTTGACTATCAATCATGTGGCCAAGAAATTGTACCTTGGGAAGCCAAAATTCACATTTAGAGAATTTAGCATACAACTCCTCTTTCTTGAGCAATTCTAGAATTTCTTTAAGATGTTCTTTGTATTCCTTCTTGTTCTTGGAGTAGATAAGGATATTGTCAATAAAGACAATCACAAACTTATCCAAATATGGCTTGCACACTCGATTCATGAGATCCATAAATACCGTTGGTGCATTCGTCAAGCCAAATGGCATAACTTGGAACTCATAATGACCACATCAATTTCTGAATGCCGTCTTTGGAATATCTTCTTCCCGTACGCAAAGCTGATGATAACCTGATCGAAAGTCAATCTTAGAATAAACACTGGATCCTTGTAGTTGATCAAATAAATCGTCGATCCTTGGGAGTGGATAACGATTCTTTACCGTCAGCTTGTTCAGCTCTCGGTAGTCGATGCACATTCGAAACAATCCATCCTACTTCTTGACAAACAAGACCGGAGCTCCCCAAGGTGAGGAATTGGGTCTTATGAATCCCTTGTCAGAAAGTTCTTGGAGTTGGTCCAACAACTCTTTCATTTCGGACGGGGCCAATCGATAAGGTGCCCGTGCTACAGGTGCAACACCAGGTATCAAATCGATTTGGAATTCCACTTGTCGAGTCGGTGGGAGACCCAACAAATCCTCAGGAAATATTTTAGGAAAATCTTGAACGATCGGTACGTTCTCAAGTCGCTTCTTCTCTGACTTGTCTTCAGTCTTCTTTGTAGTAACATATGCCAAAAAGATAGGAGATCATTTTAGCATGTACTTCTGCATTTTAGTGCACAAGATGATGTTCAAACGAGTCTCGTTTCCCCGACCGCTTTCGTCACCATGAACAATTAAGGTTTCATTTCCGCAGGCAATGCGAACGATTTTCTCGGCACAAACGGTGATAGTTTGGTATTTCGCCAACCAATCCATACCGATTATGACGTCGAGACTACCAAGTTCTACAGACATTAAGTCTATGTTGAATGGGTGTTTTAGGAAATTTAATGTACAACCCCTAATGATAGTGTTTAACCCAATTATTCTCCCATCAGCTAGTTTAACATCATAAAAATGGTCTAAGGTAGATGGTGTGATATCAATTTGGGAGCTAAATGCAGTAGGCACAAAGCTTCTATCAGCACTAGTATCAAATAAGACAGAAGCATAGCGGTTGTTTAGAAGGAACGTACCCGTAACGACATTTGAGTCTGGGTTTGTCCCTGCACGGCCTACCACATATACTTTTGCTGAAGCATTGCCATTTCCACCTTGGTTTCCACGGTTGTTGTTTTTTAGCTTTAGACAATCCCTCTTGAAATGTCCCCGGGCTCCACATTCATAGCAAGTAGGTTTCTGACCTGCCCTAGTGCCCCTTTGGTTGTTAGCAGTGTTGGCATTTGCAGTACTCCTACAGTCACAAGCCAGATGGCCAACTCTGTTGCACTTGTGACATTTTGGAGCACATTGACCGTCATGGTGATAGTTGCATTTTGCGCACAGAGGTTTAGATCCTCCGTAAGGTTTCTTCTCACCAGACCCTGTAGCATAAGCTCTGCCAGTGTTCTGCCTCTTGTTCTGTTGTTGTTGTAGGTTATCATCTTGCTTTCTTTTGTTGTCACTCTGTCGTTCAGCAAAAGTACAAATTTTCTTGTCCATCAGCTTAGTTGCAAATTCAATTGCATCCTGCATGATTTTTGGCTTAGATGCCATTACACTTCCGTAAAAATCATGTCGGGCAAACCACCGGCATATTTCTCAATCTTGTCCGACTCTTCAGGAAACATCCTAGCACAATCAATGCCAGTTCCTAAAAATGTTAGTTATAGCTTACCACATCGGTACCTTTAACCTTAAGATTCCACATCTCAACCTCCAGCTTCTTAATCTCACCCCTTGGGCAGTACTTGTCACTCATCTTCTTTTTCAGGTTTGTCTAAGTCATTGTATGAGCAACATCATGACCAACAATCTTATTATGGGAGTTCCACCACGTTAGAGCACTTCCAAGAAGAGTACAAGTGGCAAACTTGATTTAGTTTTCCACAGAGCAGTTGCTTATACGCAACACAGTTTCCATTCTTTCAAACCACCGAGTCAACTCGATGACTCCTTTAGTACCCTTAAAATATAGGGATTTGCATTTCATGAAGTCTGGGTAAGTGCACTCACGAGCAGGAGGAGCTTGCCTCCTTACACCCGTGCCTGAATCATGACTGTCTTCGCCATTTCGGCTTCTCTCAGCGTCACGTGCTGCCAATGCATCAGCAACGCCTTGGTCGATTAGCCTCTTAAGTTGCTCATCAGTCACATAAGTAGTGGGGGTGGTTGTTGTGGCTGGTGTTGATCTGGTGGTTCTTTTTGGTGCCATTTTCTTCTAATCACAAGAAAATATAATACCTGTTAGATTTCATACAAATCATAACCATGACATGACATATACACGATAAATAAATTGAGACCACATCGCACAGTGAAATGTACAACTGAATTGAAATTAACAATGGTGTAGCTATATCGACATTCATTCATAATAAATTCGATTACAGACATGACATAATACATCCCTTCCATATATAATCTGGAAACATACATGACCTGATTCAGATACAAAATGGTCACTACCCTTAGGTTACAAAATGAAATATAAACAACCTAAAGGCTTACTAGTCGGGAGTTACCCGTAACACTTAGTAGGCTATACAACATAGCTACAACATAACAAATCTAAGAGCTACTACCGGCCTCCTCCGGTATCTCAGGTTATGCTGAACTGCCAGCGGGTCCCTGTTGACTCTGGAGCTCTATCACCTGTGTCTGTAATGTCCTCAATAGTGTCAGTGTCTCCACAAGCTGTGCCTGTCGGGTGCGGTCTGCTACCCGCAACCTTGTAATCTCCGTCGGTTGTGCTAGCACTATAGTCCGCAGTGCCCTCACCTCAGAACGGGCTGTGTCACTGACATCCGTCGACTATACCCAAGCCTCATGAGAAATTCTGGCCTCAGTCTCCATTAGTCTAGCAGTACGAGCATAAGCATGTCTATCTCAACGCAGCATGTTGAGCTGACCGCTCATCAACAATCTCTCATCCTGTGCCTCGTCCAGTCTCACATAAATCTCCTTTATGTCCTGTTTAATAGTCGTGACAAAATCTGTCATTCGCTGACTCAGCCCTGCCACATCGGTAAATGCTGGTATCCCCTACATGTCCTCAACCATGTCATCCCAAGTGTCTGTGATCCTATAACCAACATATCTTTTGGGGTCTCGCCTAATCTCATCATCCAAAGTGCCAACGAATCCATAGTCTGCTCTAAAGCCTCCAATGGGTCTAGCAGTGGGAGCAGATGAATTCTCATCGACCTCATATCTCGGACCTAGAGCAATACACAACCTCTTCTGAGGCGGTAATGTAACCTCTGAAACACCTGCTCTACAGTCAGTAGAGGGAAGAAGCAAGGGTGGTGATGGAGTAGGTAAAGGTATAGGTAGGAGTGGTGGTGTCCTTGATGGTAGGGTACTCGATGGTAGTGGATGGGAAGTAGATGGTGTCTCGGCTTCAGCCGGATCATAGCAGCTCTATATCCCAAAGGATAAGTAGGGCTAGCAGGTAGTGGTGGAGATGATACAGGTAATGGTGGTGATAGTATCTGAGGTAGTGGTGATAGTATCTGGGGTAGTGGTGATGACAATGGAGAGAGTGGTGATGGTGGTGGAGTAGGTATGGCAAGAAGTCTGGAAACCTCTGTATCTGAAGGAAGTGATATGGGTGTCTGAGCTCGGACAGACATCCTAGCCGTAACACGGTGTACAGGTGGTGGGACAGAGTCGGCCGGAGCTGGGTGCTCCTCCTCCTCCTCCTCCTCCTCATCCTCGTCCTCCTCAACATCATCATCATCATCATCCTCGTCATCATCGGATGACTCATCATCATCATCGTCATCGTCTCCTCCGTCGGCAGGATAATCAGCGGGGTCCTCCTCAGGATCCTCCTCATCCTCCTCTGGATCGGAGTCTGCAATGTATCTTGGTGAGTCGGTAGTAGGTGAGACAGCAGCAGGCAGTGGCTGCTCCTCTGCTAGAAACACCTCATCCTCCGGTGGCATAAACTCCTGGTATACAGGCTCAGGAACAAACTCTGGTGAAGGTGGTGCCTGCTCTGGCTCCTCAGGGCCAGGCACATAATCCGGTGATGGTGGGGCCTGAAAAGCGGCCACCACATAAGCATAAGGGTCCTCTGGCATCATGGGCAGTCCATCGACTCCCGGAGATCCTATGTATGACAGATCCTCAAACGGACTAGATACCTCCGTGTAAGTGACTGTGAAATCCTCTGAATCCGACATGACAATATCTGAAAATCAAAAGTAGCTTATATAAGTATTAATATAAGACTCTTATCGTAATATACATAGTATTTTATAACATGTATATCAATCATGAATGCATCTAGTCTAACCAACTAATGCAACACTGTATGTATATATCGTGAAAACCCCTTTGTATGAATGCAATGTTTGAAAACAGTTATAGTCCAGCAAAAACATTTGACCTGGTTCTCTATAACCTTGGCTCTTGATACCAATCTGTAACACCTCCAAATTGGGTCGCAGCGGAATATGGGTTGGGGGTGATACTTCATAGATCAATAGCACAAGATATATATAAGAACGACCATTTAAAATTCGTTTAAAACTGATACATTGGATTTAGCAAATTGTTGTTACATAAGTCCGAAACTTCACTTGTACATTGTTCAAAATACAATGATTTTAGTCCATAACAAATATATTCTTAAAATGTAATGCAACCAAATCTTTAATGCATATGACTTCCAAAATAACGACCACCAATGTATCCTTGGTTTTGTACCTCATTGATCTCCTGAGAAAAGATTGCTTAAAACGTCAACAATAATGTTGGAGAATTCACAGGTTTGTAAAATGTATAATGTAGGACCGCAAGATTTCCCCATGATAATGCAACAGATGCAAACATCATAAAATGTAATTACGTTTCCCTAAGCTCATGACACTGAAGCTCGACATGTATTGCAATATAAATTGCCAACATTGCCCGTGATGATGTTGTAACCTGTAATATCCCAAATCCGACATGGTATACGTTCGATGTTCGGCAAACCGGCATAGTGAGCATGACTCACCCGAACGGGGATGTCAATCCCAAATAGATCTATTTATAACATTCACGCTCACAACAAGTAATTGACAGTTCATGATAATGGGCTCAAAGGGTTATCGCTACTTAGGCAAACACGTAATCGTAATGTAAAATGTCCACTTGCGTCCAATTGTAAAACATGCATATGTTTCTCAACCCAAAACTTGTAAATCATTATAAATATAAAACGTGGGGCTATGAACTCACCTTGAGTAGATGAGTTAACAATGTAAATCAAATGCGTGAAAATGCGTCACAAATACACTTGAATGCAACCTAATTAATTATAGGTCGTATGAGTACTAAGTACTTTGAATAATTAATACCGTATATAATTTTATATAGCTACATCACCATCTAATTGTATTTGTGAAATCATATTTATAAAGTAAAAACGTTTATAAATATCTCTTCAGTAAAAACGGTGTAACTTTATCGTTTTAAGTCCGTTTCTTACGTTTCTTATGTCCACGCTTTCATATTAAGATGAGTTATCAAAATATTATATTTTCATATTTTCAACTTACTGGTGAACAACACTTTTTACTGTTCATATATTTTTATAAATTTAGCTATCGCAAACTCGTAAATGTCGTATCTTATTCGTCTTAACTCCGATTTTAGTGATTCTTTCGAGCACGTCTTCATAATTAAAAGTTTTATCTAACTAATATATTTTCCAAAATGTATCTGAGATGAATAGTGATTTTTACTGTTCATAGTTTATATAATTATTTTTATAAACTTTAATTTTCGTAAACACGGAAAAATCCTTAACTCCTTCGTTATTGATCAAAAAATTATAATTCTTAATGTTTTGGAATTCTAAAAATATGTACTATCTGAGAAAAATATCCAACCTTTTATACCAGAGGTGGTTTGTAATGAGTTTTTTTATAAAATTTCTTTTATAAATGCGTTTATTATCGTATAACTTACAAATGGCGTATCTCCTTCGTTATAAATCGGTTTTTCGAGTTTCTTACATTTTTGGAATCCTCATGAGATGTAGTTTTAAAAAATATATATAAAATGAATGCTTTATATTTCGAATTAAAACAGAAAGTTTTGGGTTTTTAGTTAATAATGCGTTTAAACTTGTTTTTGTAACTTTTTAGCTTAGTAACTTGTTACAAGTCCTCTACAACACCTTATATCACATGTATTACATATTTAAGGTCCTTAGTCCATTATTTGTCTAAATAACAAGATCAACAAGTCCTTATACTTATAAACTTCTTAAGTAACTTTTAAAACCACTAGTTTATATATACTTTTTATACATAACCTACACTTGTGAAATACTCATACTACTATTCCCACAAGATATTAACATCCATATAACATATGTAAAAGTATATCATACCATGATCACACGTAAAAAATCTATTTTTCATGTAAATAAGTTTCCTAGATGGTGATTAACTACATAGTCATGATATACACATAAAATCATGAATGTAAAGAGTTTAAGGTTTTTAGATAACCTTAATATGATGTATGATGATGAACAACAATGTCTAAACCCTTGTTTAGCAAACAAACCCTAGCTTCCAAGTCTATGAAAACCCTAATTCTTATGAAACCCTAATCCAAAACCTTCCTTACTTAACCCTTGCAAATACTTAACTAAACCTTTAAACCTTCTTGGTATATCTTAGATATGTTGTAAGAATACTTGGATGTGTTGTAAAATTGTATGGATCGTTTAGGGGTTTTTGGTTTTGGCTGTGGCCTAAGAGAGACAAAGGGAGATATATGTGTAGTTTTCACCTTAAGAAATGAGTTGTGTGTGTGTTCTTACTAGTTGCTTCCTATATATACCACTTTGACTAGTCTAAGATCATATGGAAAGTCTTAAGACATAAGGAGGATTTCTAGGGAAAGTCTTGGTCAAGACTTGTTGAAAGACATAAGATTTAATTAGGTTCATGTTGTACAAGTTTATAGTTGTTAGTTTGTGAGCTCAATGTCCCCTAGGGACTTATATTTCATCCAAATTTTAGGGAGGGAGTGAAGTACTAGTTGATTTTTGATCTATAACAAAATATCTTGCATTATATTGAAGACTTGTAGTTGTAGTTTAAAACATAAAGGTAAATACTTGTAAATTGTTTTCCCTTGTTGGTTTTCTTATGGAAAATTCAGCCATAGTAATAATGTGGGTGAAGTTTTATAAAACTTTGAGCATTGGGTATACAAATGGGTATTTGTTGGAGCGTAGAAAAGTTTTGGTGGTTCCGGGAATGCCTAAACGTATTTTATCGCGAAACGTAAACACTTTATGTAACCAATAAAAATAAAATGTGCAAAGTTAATAATTATCTTTTAAATAATTATCTAACACTTGCTTGACGTAAACATATAATTGTTTGATGCCCGTTTACGTTGAATGACAATTTTTAGCTTACGCGATTTAACTTAATGATTAAAATTAAAAGCAAACGCATACGAGACAAAAAATAAATAGTGGATTATATAACGTCGTACAATGACCTAAAATATGGATTGTTACATTTCTCCTCTTGCCTAAGCATGATATAAGCCTTAAAAACTAAAGGTAAGGGTTGTGTGAACATGATTTGGCTTCTAACATTAGTGTAACTTTCATCCAAACCTATCAAAAACTGAATTAGCCTCTTCCTTTGATCCCTTTCACTATTTTTTCTCCCATTAGTACAATCACATCTACACACACAAGCATAAGGTGCTTCCAAAGCATCCAACTTATCCCATAAACCTTTCAATTTGTGATAGTACAGTTCAATGGTAGTATTTCCTTGTTGCTGATTAGCAATCTCATTTGAAACCTAATAAATCCTATGACTATGTGCATAGTGCTCATCTAGTTCATTCCATAAGGCAAAAGCAGTATTAACTGTTAGCCGTGTATTTATTAAAGTGATGGTCATTAAATATTCTCGAGCCTTGTATAAGTAAAACGTAGTTTACGAGAATTTCATTTAAGCTAGTTGGGCCTTGTTGTCGGGCTCAAGCCCATTTGTATTATGAACCGGCCCAACACAAAGCCCACAAGCATAGTCCACTCTTGTAACTATTTATAGCCCTCTCCAAGTGTAGAGAGGGTGTTGCTTCTCATTTTTCTTTTATGATCAAGTAACCATTTTTCCTTTTTTACTTTCTCTCTCTAAAATCTATTTTTCTTATTTTTGTGTTTGAGGTGATGAAATGATATCCTAACAAGTGGTATCAAGAGCCAAGGTTGGGTGTTGTGATTTGTTTGTCGTAATTTTTTACGCTTTTTATTCGGAAATTGGTCTTTGTTTTCATCTCGTAATCATAATTTTTTTTGCAACAAAGTGTGGTTTATTTTTCTCTTTTCGTGTCATTATCTTGCAACAAAGTGTCACTTTCTCTTTTTAGTATCATTTTCTTGCAACATTTGAAAGATCACCGAACGAAGGGAAAAACTCCACAACCGAACGAGAGGAAACCTTGTTCAATCGAACGAGTGACAACCAATTGAACCGAACTAGAAGGCGTGCTTCAAGGACCGAACTAGATCTCTCTTCCAGGACCGAACGAGGGCTTGTTAGCTTGGACCGAACTAGATTTTTCTTTAAGGATCGAACGAGTCTCATCCTTCGAGGACCGATCGAGTAGTTTCTGTTTGGACCGAACTAGATTTTTCTTCGAGGATCGAACGAGTCTCATCCTTCGAGGACTGAACGAGTAGTGTGTTTGGATCGAACAAGAGAACCGATCTAGCGAGGATCGAACTAGCGTCGACCGAACTAGCGAAGGACCGATCTAGCGAAGGACCGAACTAGCAGAGGACCGAACTAGTAAAAAAAATTTTGTTTTACGGTTTTTTCTTGATTTTGTAAAATCCCGCGAAAGATACGATTTTTTCTCGGTTTTAATCAAAGATCTGTAAAATCCCGTGAAATAGTTTTCCATCACAACAACAAATCACTTTACACACTAAAGATCCTTGTTTATCATTTCACATCACTTTTGCAATGTCGACTCAGCAAGACATCAATGTTTTTAACACAACAATTGCAAACCACATGAACCTTAGGCATTATTGGACAAACACTCAGACACCGTGTCACCTAGATCACTCATCACATTACCTACATACAACATCCACAACCTTCATTCAACTTTGTCCCACAACCTTCATTCAACAAGAACTACATGCCACAACCAATGCAGAATCTCGAAGACAGTTCAGATCCCACAACTGCAATGAACAAGGCACTTGCTTTATTGGCTAAAGCATTCAAAGTCAATACCTTACCAACAAACAACAACCAAAGAAGTTCATTAATCCCCCGCAATAGTCAGATTGCACAACCAGGCATAAACACGAGCCAAGACATCCGGATGCAAATGTTTGATGACAATGTTGGAAATTCGTGAACAAAATTTGAGCAATATGACTGCGAATGAGGTTGGGCAAAATGCAATTCAGAATCCAAGTATTCAGAATGTTGAAAATATGAATGGGCTTAGCGTTGTTCCAGAAATTGCAAATCAGTATAGGAATGGTACTGTTGTAACAGCACGGGCTGAGGGTAATGGTAATGGTATCAATGTAAATCAGATAAGGTGTTACAACTGTCAAGGAGAGGGTCATCATGCCAGCAACTGCACAGTAAAGCCATGGGAACAGGATGTTGCTTATCTTTAGCAACAGCTGCAGATTGCTCAACGAGAGAGAACAGGGATCCAAAGCACTTCAAGTTGAATGTAATTCATGGTTTTCTGTAGATCTTTATGAAGCAAACTGAGAGAGAAAATAAACTGTACTTTATGAGGATACAATGCACAAGCATCCTTATCTGGAACTCAGTCCTGATAATGCACCCTATCCGATGACTCAATGGATCACTGAGTACCCAAAGCTGAAATTGCTATGATCATGATATATTCAATATGCAACTCACAAGTGCAGTATACAATCTCCAAAACTGAGCTTGAATCGTACGAAGAGAAAAACTTGAAAATTGCATTAATTAAAAAGGAAAAAGAATACGCCTGTTTCTTTGAGAATAATTGGTACACAACATGTGAAGAATGCAAATATACAAGATTTCGTATGACTAAAAGCTATAATACATGCAACAAAAGATCGAACGGTTGCAAGCTCAATTGGGAGATCTCAAGGGTAAGAGTTGTGATACGCAATGTCATCATTACCCTGACCCATTGTTTCAAAACTTGAGAGATTAGAAAGTTCATAGAGAATCTCAGGTTTTTGAATAATGCCAAAGAAATGCTCATCTTAAACCACATACAAAAACCTTTTGACTCTATCAAAGTGACCAACTCAAACCACTTCTATAATTGACTCTTTCAAAAACAATTGTAAACACCATCTAATGAACAATGCAAACTAATAGCCCAATATTTGATAAGGTTTCTGAACGAAAAGGCACCACAAAAGGTACGAGAACGAATACTATGTTTTACAAAGCAATCATCTTGGAAACCTCCTCTTTTATAAACCCAAACTTTATTCTGTCACTCCTTTTCCAAAATCCACGGTTCTTCCCAAAGTTGATAAGACAAATGCTTTGTCCAAACCAGTCACATCAAACTCGGCACCTTCCACACGAGAATCAAAAGGTGTGCAAACTGTTAAGGTGATTGCCTCTAGAATCTTTAGGACTAATCATTCTAAGACCTCTAGGGTGATAATATTGTCCCGTAACAAACCTGTTAAATCAAAGCGTTAGACACAACCAATCACAGCTTCGAACTAAATGTCACCCATAGGCAACAAGCTAACCTCTACCTCGAAGTGTTTTTCACCTACACGAGAAACAACACTCCTAAGACTATAATCCACATCCTGCTATTGGTTCACCCAAGTCAAAAATTGTTGCCTTCTCGAATAACATCGAAAAATTAGAAGAAAACCAAAGGAAATTCTCTAATTCCCAAGACTCTAAGCATAAGTCCATCTGATGTAATAACATTAACTTCGTAAGAAATGCTAAATCAAGAAGTTGGTTGTGCTATGTTGTAAGCAATGTTTTGTTACTGGCAATCAATATGTCTTATGCGTCATTATGTGATGACATAAATTCCCGTGCTGATAACCAAAGTGCCAATGTCTCAAAACTTGAAAATCGAAAGAAACATAAGGAAAATGTCAGGAAATCAAAGGAGTTAGGGTCCCAAGGAAGTCTTGTTTCATCTAGGCCTAGCAAACCTAGAAATTGTCTTAGGTGGGTTCCAACGATAGAATTTTTGCATGTGTGGAAAATAAACTGCATCCCGTAACACCGAGAAAAATCTGATAAATCTGTGTGTGATCATGCAAGTACTTCTTAATCCCTCGAAACCTTCAAGCAAAGGGTTTTTTTCGAATTCCGACTTCTCTTCTTGGCAGGTTAACCAAGACTAAGGAAACAGCATACTTCGTATCTAGCCGATTGGATGTCTCTAATTTCAAGATCATTGTTTGCTATTAAATGACAGTTAACAACCGAATCCTTCAAATAAAAGGAAAATGTACGCGTCAGTGCGTTTATCCTTAACAACGAAAAGAGAAATCTTTTCGGTCTTGAGCTACTTTCGAAACATTCAATGTTTGTTAGCTCAAGTCAATGGCTTGTAATCAAATGTCAGATTGCAACCCGTTCTTCAAAGAAAAGGGAAGTGTAACCTTCATGCGCTTACCTTAAAAAAGAAAGAATTTCTTGTTTTCACTTCAGTAGATATGATAGTCATGACGTCGATGGAGAGTTGGAAGTCTATTCGGCATTTGTCGACGGATTATCAATGGAGAAAATCAAGTTGTTTCAAAGTCTTCCGCTGTTACTACTGCTGAGGCATCCCCGAATAAATGTCAACAACAACAAGATTCAACTTCATCTACTTCAACTCTAGCAACAACTATCACTGCTGATGGAAACTTCGACTTGTAAATATTTTTGATCTTTCTCTTTATTTTGATTTATAAAACCAAGAAAAACAAAATATAAAAATATAAAACCTATAAAAACAAAATACAAAATCAAAAATTTATCAATACAAAAAGAAATCTTCTCCGACATGTCTCCTCTGACAATCGATAACATTTGCGCACCTAGAAATGTTTATTAATATTTAACACAGGTGAATAAATGAAGTTCGCGAGATTTTTAAATGCTTTCAAAAACATTCTTTCATTTTTTTTCCTCTACGACTTCTAAGTAAATGTCACTTAGACTCGTGTCCAAAGAAAGGAAAATGTCATTTAATTACATTTATCTCAACAACAGGAAAGGCTCAATCTTCTCGTCTTGAGCAAAAGTCATATAAACATTCAAAGTTTAGAATGCCTCAAGAGAAGTTTTAAGGAAAGATGGTAAATAAGATATATCTCAAAAAAAAAACATATTTTTCCTCTGTTGGCACAATTTTTCAAGATATTCTCAAAAAAGAAAATTTCAAATCTTTCAAAATGTGTGCACAACAAACTCTCACGCCATAGTTTTCCAATCTATTCTATAATTGAGGGGTAGAATAATAATATATTAATTCTGCATGCAACTCCTGTTCTCTTCTAACTCATTTTAGGCTCATGTGAAATCCGACATTACTTGTTTTTAATTCACTAATAGTCAAAAATTGTAAAACCACTAATCAGTTTTTGAGCAGGGGAAGAATGTGATTTAAAATGTGATCAATACGGATTAATAACGGATACGATCTTCAATCTATAAGTGCGTTCCCAAACCTCGCATGTGCAAAATTCTTTCATAATATGGTGCATATGTGTAAAGGGGGGCTTTTTGGTAACTCTGGAAACTCTCAATGTGTCTCAAATGATTTCTTAACACGTTATTTGTTTTTTTTTCATCAAATGGTTTTATGATCTCATGCAATATCTCAAAGACCGACCAACTGTTATTTCTCAAGGAGTAATAAGGCGGTTAAGGTTAGGTAATATTCGTTCCATGATCCAGCCAGAACCGGAGGGATCTACCCAGAACACTCCATAGATAGAGTTGATGATCCTAGGTATGATTGAAAAAAAGTAGGTAAAGTGAGAATAAGGTAATAGTGCCAAGACTGAGATAGGAGCTAGTGCTGGAATAAACCCAACAAGGTACTTAGTTCCAAGAAAGTCTGGAAAGCACTGGAGGGGTTGAAGAATGGAAAAGAATGTAATGATAAAGGGTGAAAGAAAAGAAGCCCTCCATACAACCTGTAGAGCAGATAACCGGGGGGGGCCCACGGGGGGGGGGGGGGGGGGGGGGGGGGGGGGGGGGGGGGGGGGGGGGGGGGGGGGGACCCACACCGTCAATAGCATAAATCTATCGGTAATCACAAAGAATGATTCTGATATTTAAGACAATCATCATGGACCTAGTATGCAAAATGAATGCACAACCCTCCTTACCCACGATCAGAATTCTCTAAAGATTTTCTGTTTTCCATTCTATCGACACGGGATTCAAACACATGTCTATCAGCTTACTCATTCCTGAGATCAGTGATATTGAAAAGGTGGCAGTCCCCCGCTCTTATCCGCCTCCGATTACCAAATAACAAATGGCACTTATAGAGTCTAGAGCCAACGAGATCCATCAAAAATCTCACTATGACACAAATTCTAATATACAAAATGTCGTACATCATTATACAACATTTGGTATCATTAAGTCTTCTACGCATTATCCTTGTGATAATTGCCAGAACATCAGAGTGATACTCTTTAGTATTCACAGTAAAGATGGAAATCCTTCTTGAGCCAACATCAAACAAGCTCTTGGTAGGTGACTTGCGAGATTCTATATGAATCAAACTTGTGTCAACTGGAAAGAAACGATGGTGCGATTCTATATGAATCAAACTTGTTCCAGTAAAATATTGACTACTAATCATAAATGATATAACTATCTGATTCACTCTTACCGTGTTGTCTGCTTTGAGACGCTCCGGTAACGAGAACGGCTAGTGCAGCTGCGAAACCCTGTCAAGGAGATTCTTTTGAATTCTACCTGATCACAGGCAGTATTTATACTGATTAACGGGGAACCGTGGTTATTGCAACCATATTCGACGAAGTGACAAAGACACTTTCGTCCATATATGTTTATCTCTAACCTATACTTGCAGGTTTTCCTGACGGTAGCAGCTTCTAGTCCATGACGAGTCAAGATTCAAGACCTCATGCTCAATCCACAAAGATTAATACATGATGAAAGCTCAAACTATCAAAGTCTTCCGCAATCTCTGATGAACAAGCACTTCCTCATAAGAACATTTTGTGGTACAAGTAATCATGTTAAAAGAAAATGTTGAGGGAGATTGTTAGCAAGCTTTCAAGATCTTGAGCATGAGGGTGGAGACACAAGATCGCAAGGCGGCATAAAGATTCAAGGATAAAGATTTAGAGATCTCAGTAGTCAAGACAAATCAAGGCCAAAGACCACGATATCAGTATTTTGTCAAAGAATATCAAGTTAAAGATCAAGATCCAAGATCACAAGCATGCAAATGGAACTTCAAAAGGAATTCCCAAGAATACAAGGCTCCAAGACTCAAGACGTCACAAGAAGGATCCACAATTGAATGACCACCCCTTAGGGGGAGATTGTTAGCCGTGTATTTATTAAAGTAATGGTCATTAAATATTCCCGAGCCTTGTATAAGTAAAACGTAGTTTACGGGAATTTCATTTAAGCTAGTTGGGCCTTGTTGTCGGGCTCAAGCCCATTTGTATTATGAACCGGCCCAACACAAAGCCCACAAGAATAGTCCACTCTTGTAACTATTTATAGCCCTCTCCAAGTGTGGAGAGGGTGTTGCTTCTCATTTTTCTTTTATGATCAAGTAACCATTTTTCCTTTTTTACTTTCTCTCTCTAAAATCTATTTTTCTTATTTTTGTGTTTGAGGTGATGAAATGATATCCTAACATTAACAAAACTCAAATTATTCCCAATTTGTTCTGAAACAGTGTTTAGAATCCAAGAGATTACCATATCATTTGCTCTTTCCCAAAATGGTTTGATTGGTGAATCTGTTGCAGGTTCTTCAAATTCTCCATTAATGAGTTTAAGCTTGTTTCTAGAACTTAGAGCAATCATCATAGATCTTTTCCAAGAAGTATAATTGTCTGATCCAGTCAATTTCTTTGAGATTAACACCAAACCAGGATGATCATTCTGATGAAAGAATAGAGGATGATGGACTGAATTGATATCTTCCATGTTAGGTGGATTATTAGGTGGTGCTTGTGTATTAGATGAGTTTGAGTGAACTGTCATGGTAATTGAAGCTTTCTGTTACAAAATCAGTTGAGTTTGTTTGAAATTTGGTTTTGGCAGGAAAAACGGTTACAATGAAATTGAATGAAATTGAGTGATTGGATTGATTATGAATGTTTTGGATGATAAAATTGTGATAATGATGATGATTTTAGATGAGTGTGGTGGTTTATGATGATCAAAACAGTTAGAATTGATCAGAGTTTGTTATTTAGTGGTGGTTATATGGTGGAAGTTAGTTGAATGGTGGTCGAAGTTAGTTAGGGGACTAGATATAGGTGGTTGGGCGGATTTTGCTCTGATACCATATTGAGATTTGAGAGAAATGGAAAATGATTACTTCATTTCACTAACTGGAAAGGATTACATGATCAACTATTTATACAAGATAAAGTCAAACTATAAAGTCAACAAAACTATAAAGCTAACTAATTAACTTAAGCTATTACACCAGCTACTGTTACATTGCATTACAACTAACTAAGCTTCTATCCAGTAGAATCTTCATTCTTGGAGGGTTTGACAGCTTGTAGACAGTCTGCACACCTTTTACTTCTGATAAAGGAGTTTTTGGATTTGCTGATATAGATTGAACAGTGGTGTTACTCCCTTTAAATATACATACAATACAACTGTTTAATGCATAAATTAGTGTGTCTCAATCAAAAGTTAACTGAGTAAATCATTTCCCTTTTTTTAATGTCGTTGATATATCTTAAAGATCAAAATAATCCATGATGATGACAATGTATATTAGTATAATGTATCCTATTAACCAACTGAGGTAGCTCAGTTGGCCACCAAGGGTGTCCTTGAGGATGTTGTTACCACATGCGAGAGGTCTCAGGTTCGAGTCTCTTCGTGGGGGTTTTCCTTCAAGGTGGGAATCTGTGAGGTTCTGCCCCATAGATGCGTCGATTCGAGGCTGGCAGGGACTACCTTCTGGGTATGTACTGTGGAATCGAATCACTAATTATTATTCGAGGCTGACAGGGACTACCTTTTGGATAAGTACTGTGAAATCGAATAACTAACTTAGTAACTGTACTAACTTGCCGTTCAAAAAAATATAATGTATCATATTCCTAGTGTGCATATAAAAGTGAGATTAGTGGGTCAATTATTTGTATTGTTCAAACTCAACTATACATATTCAAAGTTGCACAGCGTGAAAATGATTCACTTATGATAATGCTTATAATATGATCTTAAAATAAGTGTATTTATTCGTTTACTGGTTATTAAGTTGCTATCATTCAAATTCTTTAGATTACTCAAGGTCAAACGCAACTTTTTTGTAACGCTTCGGTATGAAATCGTGAAACGGAAACGCGATTCACGAGTACTTAAAATTTGGTACGAGCAGGGTTGGCTCATTTCAGTACGTTTCGGTTCGATTTAGTTCGATATACCATATAATTTGGTACGATGTACCAAATATGGTACAATGTACCACATTAGTAATGATTTTTAAACTTTACTAAACATTTTAATTAAATGTTAAATATATTTATAGTGATTTTAAAAAGAAAGTCTAGCCCAAAAATTACAAAAGAAAAAAACCAGTCACATTATTGATTTTTAAATAGTGATTGTATTAAATAGTGATTCATTTCTCTCTCTTTCTCTCATTGATAATTGACATTGACATTGATAATTGATAAATATACTACAGATCATCATACTACAACATAGAGGTGCAAAAAAAATCGGTTTTAAAAACCGGAACCGGTTTGAAACCGGAAAACCGAATCGGTCAACACCGGGTTTGACTAAACCGGTTTCGGTTTGGATTTTCTTGGTTTCGATCCCGGGTTTGATCTATACGGGGTTTTTACGTAAACCGGTTATTGATAACAACCCGGAGTGTAGCATACCGAACTCGTTTTTTTTTTTTTTTTAATTTAGCTTTTTTATTGTGAGAGGTCCCGTGAAGAAGAGTTTTCGATAGAGATGCGGTCAACGAGCTAAACTTCGGCAAGAAATTTATTTTTCGGCAACAAATTCATTTTGCGGCAACAAAATTTATTTTGCGGCAACAAATTTCTGTGGCGGATTTGGCTGAAATTCGCATGGTCTTCATGTACGATCCGGATTATCTTCGTGAACGATTCGCGGGTTTGGTGATTCAACGAGCGTTACCATTCAACCACTTTGACCACGAGCAAACAACGAGGGTGTTCCAGAACACTATGCAACCAAGATACACTCATGTAAGTCGCTCTACTCTCAAACGTGATGCAATGAAACTATGGTTGGCGGCTAAACAAGAAATAATTGATAGTTTTGGTAACATAAATGCTTATGTCAACCTAACAACGGATGTATGGTCCGCTCCTCATGGGGTGCCCGGTTCTTACATGTGTGTTACCGCACATTGGATTGAACCCGGTACTTGGCAAATGATGAAGCGGATCATTTCATTCGAAGAGTTTCCGTCTCCTCACACGGGTGGAGCCTTGTTTAAAATGTTGACAAAAGTCCTTACCAATTTTAACTTGGAAGATAAAGTTATGTCAATTACATTGGATAATGCTAGCAACAACACATCCGCCATGGATAAACTAAAATTAAAATACGATCCACCAATGGGGGGTAGGTTTTATCATAGTCGTTGTGTTGCACACATCATTAACTTGGTTGTGCAAGCTGGTTTAGAGGTCCCCGCGATTGATGCAATAAGAGAGTCTTTTAAGACAATGTTAAAAGATATTTTCAAATCAAGTGCAAGAACCCGACAACGCTATGTTAAAATCTGTAAAGATGCAGAGAAACCTTGTTTACGACCAAATTGGGACGTTCCAACACGATGGAACTCCACTTATCATATGTTCCTAAGTGGTTTGAAACAACAAAATACTTTGGCGTATTTTCATGACGTTTTGGCCAATAAGAATAGGTGTAATCATTTTCCGGCTGAAAATTGGGTTATTATTCAATCTTTAACCCAATTACTTGAAGTGTTTAACACTGCCACGGAAATTTTATCGGGGGTTTACTACCCAACATCTCCATTGGTACTTCAACAGATTTTCTTCATGAGTACGGTATTAAGCGAATATGAACTTGAGGGGGGTATATTGTCAAGTATGATTAAACCAATGAAGAAAAAACTTAGGAAGTATTTTCAACACATGCCACCGATAATTACTTGTGCAGCCGCTTTAAATCCATGTTTTAATGTAAACGGGGTAGACTTTCTTATCGAGTCGATAAGTACGGATTTGGAGTTTTTTGACGATACTTTTGCATCTAAGTCAAAAAGTTATTTTAAAGAATCTTTGGAAGGTTTGTATAATCTTTATTATGCAAAATATGGTAACCCAACTCAATCATCTCAAACAAGTGGTGGGGCTACTTCATCGAAGGCGAGTGGCGGAAATAAGTATAGCCGTTTGCTAAACGGTTTAAAAGCACATACAAAAAAAAGGCAAGGACTGATCCTACAATGTCTAGCGAATATGAGCGATATGTCAATTCGGATTTTGTCACACATCTTCATCCCAAAGAGTTTGCAAGTTTTAATGTCTTAGGTTTTTGGAAAGAAAAGGAAACAATGTTTCCCGTTCTATCCCGCATGGCCATGGATATAATAAGTGTACAAGCTTCTTCGGTAGCTTCTGAATCCGCATTTTCAACAAGTGGAAGGGTGTTGTTAATCCGAAGAACAAGACTCACTCCGGCGTCTTTAGAGATGTGCATGTGTTTGAAGGATCACTTGGACGCTAAAGAGCGTAAACAAGACAAATGCCCTCTTGAAACACCCTTAGACTTTGAAGAAGGTGTCTTTGATGACGAGGTGCAACAAAATAAAGCCATTCCACTATCCGATGAAGAAATTGTACTAGATGCTAGCAGCGAAGGCACTATGTCTCTGGGAGGACCACGGTATGATTATATGCTGAGCAGCGAAGCCGAAGATGATTACTAATTTTTGATTAGTATGTTGTATTTTTAATTCGCTTGCATTATGTTGTTGATGTTGTATTATAAATTTTCTTGCATTGTGTTGTATTTCCTTTCCAATGTATTTCGTTTCTGATGTATTAGGGTTTTTATATTAAATAAAAGTTGAAGTTTATTTCGTTTATAACGTACAAAACCACGGAAAAAAAAACCCGGTCAAAACTGGTTTGGGTGGTTAACCGGTTCCAAACCGGTTTCAAATCTTTACTATTTACGACTTTTTTATATAACAAACTTTATTTATCAAATATCTAATAAATACGTAGCAATTTTTTAAGTGAAAAATATACTTACTTGAAGGCCTCCGGATTACGAACAAAACGAGCCGAATATTGATATGCTTCAGAGGTTCGTATCATTTTATAAAAAAATGTTGAAGTTTACTATTTACGAATTTTTAATATAATGAACTTTATTTATTAAATATCTAACAAATATGTAGCGATTTTTTTAATGAATAATATACCGAAATAAAAACGTCTGGATTGCGAACAAAACGAGCACAGTATTGGTATGCTTCAAACGTGCAGACGATATTATAAAATAATGTTGAATTTTTAGTATTTGTTTTTAGAAAAAGACAAAAAAAAACTTTCAAAACACACCTTTAACCTACATAATAATTAAAAAAAACCCTAATGTTTGTTTTAAAAAATAAAAAAAACACGAATTGTGTACGCCCTCATTTACTAATACTTGATTATTCAACTACCAATTATGATAAAAAAAAAAAAAAAAAAAAATAGCAACGCGCGGACAACATTTATACTCGTTTAATACAAAAGCCAATCACGTGGGATGTGGGGCTTTTATAATTTCATTTTTCTCTCTCCACCACTCTATCATCTTCTTCCTAGATAAGTACATCACCATTTTTCAATCTACTTCAAGATTTCTTTTTATGTAACATGAATCTCTAATTTGCACAAAGTTGATTTGGAACCTAAAATCTAGCGATCCAGATCGCGATCCGAACGATCCGGGACGCGATCGTGCCGCGTTTCGGTACTAGCGATCCGAAACGTAGAACGCAGGTGACCTAACGTTTCCTGTGACTATTTTTGTAGTAAACAAAAGTATCATAATCAGTATCAGCTAAATGGATAACAACCAAAGATTAGGAGGAGCAAATGAACTATTTGA
>BQNB010008181.1:5229-61064 GCA_026074375.1 Tanacetum coccineum
ATGGCTGTAATGGTTTGCCAAAAACCATATGGTATTCAACTCACCAATGTTTCAAGTACTGAGAGTTGAAATGGTTTTCAGTTAACCATGGACATACACCTTTCTGGTGGCCAAAGGACTGACTACTCCAGAGTTAATGGCTAACTGGTAAAGAGACATTAAATCCATTCAAACTTTTCAATCATTCACCTCTCACAGGAGTTAACACACCTGGAAGTGATGAGAATAGACTGAAACTATATGATTTGATGTACAAAATTGTCAATGGTGCTGATACAAAGGATTGCTGAAGAGCTTGTTGCTGCAAAGATAAAAAGAGAAGACTTGAAGTGTTGCAGATCAAGAACAACTTGAAGAATTCTATTTACAACATCCTCAGAAAGCTTAAAATGTTTAAAGTAAAGATCAAGAATGTTTTGAAGGAACTTGAAGTTCACAAGTGAAGATCAAGTTAGGGGAGGATTGTTGGGAAAATAGATTGTAACAGACTTAATACTGGTAGTATAACAGTTAAGTCTGGTAGTTATAGTTAGTTCTGTTAGTATTGAGTTAATACTGGCAGTACTAAGTTAAGTCTGGCAGTACTAAGTTAGTACTGGTAGAGTATAGCAGTACTAGAGTTAGTACTGGTCGTAGTTAATTCTGTTTATAGTTAAGTCTGTTTATGAAACAGAATAGTAATAGTTATCTTAGAGATATCTTAGGAGATATCTTAGGAAAGGATATGTATTATCCTTTTACACGGTTGTAAAGCCCATTAGGGTTTCCTTGGTGTATAAGAGGAACCCTAAGGCACAATGAGATGTACGTTTTTGATTAGAAATATCAATAGAAGCATAGAGCTTAATAGTATTTTAGTATTATCGTTTCTTCTTTACTCTTGTGTTAAGATTCCGCATTAACACTTGATAATTCATAGTCAGTGTCTCTCTTATAGTTGATTTGGATTTATCCAAGTTATCTATCGTCTTACAAAGGCTAGTCAGATCCTAAACCAAGGACCTACAATACTTCTAGTTATTAAGGTGTAAATTCTGCATACACTTTAGTATACACACACAGAGTTTCTATAATAAGTTATTTTAGATTTATCCAAGGTAATTTAATCTTAGACAAGCTAAGGAATCTATCAAGATTTGGGATCAACAAGTGGTATCAAAGCTTGTGCTTTGAGAAACTTTGATCTAGAAGTCATGGAATTTGAATCTGCATAGAGTAATACTACTGCTAAGCTACCCATACTCAAATTAGGTGAGTATGAGATGTGGGTGATAAGAATCAAGCAGTACTTCCAGGTTTACTATGCTCAATGGGAGGTCATAGACATAGGTAACTCATGGGTATTTATACCACAAACATCATAAGAGAATGGTTCCTTAGTTATAAAGATGTCAGTACCTGCAACTGCTGAAGAGAAGACCAACAAGAAGAATGATGTGAAGGCTAAAAGCTTGCTACTCATGGCTCTTCCCAATGAACATAAACTTACTTTCAGTCAATACAGTGATGCTAAAACAATGTTTGCTGCTATTGAAACACGATTTGGAGGTAATGAAGCCACTAGGAAAACATAAAAGACACTTTTAAAGCAACAATATGAAAATTTTAGTGCATCAAGCACAGAGTTACTTGACTCTATATTTAACAGGCTCCAGAAGATTGTTAGTAGGCTTGCAATTTTGGGTGGGGTCATCACTCAAGAAGACCTAAATTTAATTTTTTTTGAGAAGCTTGCCTCCTGAGTGGAATACTCATGTTGTAGTCTAGATGAATAAGGCTGATATTGAAACAATGAGCATTGATGATTTGTACAACAACTTCAAAATTGTTGAGCAAGATGTAAAGAAATCTGTTGGTGCAAGTACTGATGCTCAAAACATGGCCTTTATGACTGCTCTAAGCACTAGCAGTATTAATGATGTTAATATTGCTAAACCTGCTTATGAAGTTTGTACTGTTAGCCCTAATGTTAACTCTACTAGTCCTTAAGTTAGTACTACTAACTTCAGTGATAATGCTATGTATGCTTTTATGGTTGAGAATCCTAATGGTTCTAATCTCCTATAGCAGGATTTAGAGCAACTTCATGAAGATGATCTGGAAGTAATAGATTTGAAGTGGCAGCTCTCTCTGCTAAGTATGAGGGCAAAGAGGTACTTTCAGAGGACAGGCAAGAAAATTTTCATTAATGTTAATGATACTACTGGGTATGATAAATCCAAGGTAGAGTGTTTCAACTATCACAAGATGGGACACTTTGCCAGGGAATGTAGAGCACCAAGGAACAAAGAGGGTCAGTTCATAAATCAAGACAACACTAGGAAATAAGGAAACAATGAAGACACATCTTCAAAGGCAATGTTGGCTATAGATGGTGTAGGATTTGACTGGAGTGATATGAAAGAAGAACAGGTTCAGACAAACATGGCTATAATGGCATTTTCAGACTCTGGGGTATACAATGATAAAACTTGCACTAAAACTTGTCTAAAAAACTATAAAACTCTTAAGAAATACTGTGATGATTTAATTGTTAAGCTTAATCAAACTAAATTTACAACAGCTACTTATAAAAGAGGTTTAGCAACTATAGAAGAATAACTTATCACATATAGAAAGAATGAGGTTTTTTTAGTGAAGAAGTTGCAGTTCTTAAAAGGGGAGTAGCGTGCAAAGACTATGAAATAAATGTGCTTAAAAGTGAGTTTGAAAAAGTTAAGCAAAAAAAAGAGGGCATTAAATTTAAAATTGAGAAATTTGATAATGCCTCAAAGAGCCTTGACAAGTTGTTAGGGAGTCAGATAACTGACAAAAGTAAAAAGGGTTTGGGGTATAATTTTGTTCCTCCACCCCATTCTTTAATCTATAATCGACCTAAAAAGCTTGATTTGTCTTATTCTGGTCTTGGTGAATTCAAAGACCCTAAATTCAAAAGTTATGGTTCTGAGGATAGTAAGCAAGAGTCTAACATTGTTTGTGATAAAAAAATCAGATGATTCTAAGGAAAATTCTGATGACTCTTTGGTAAAAGAACAAGTATCAGAAGACACAAGTAGCTTTGTTGAGTCTTCACTTAATGTTGATAAAGAAACTATTTTTCTTGTTGATAAAAAGATAGAGTTTGTCAAACCTAAAAATCATGAAAAACCAGTTAAAAAGTCAGTTAGGTATGCTGAGATGTATAGATCACAAAGTCCTAGGGGGAATCAAAGAAAAATTAGAATGGGCAGAAGTCCAAGTCAACTAGGAAGATATTTATGATGTATAACAAAACTTCTTTATTTGTGGAGTTTAATCATTACAGGCTCGGTGTAAAAACCATCAAAGGGAAAGGATGGTATATGGGAGTAATTATAACATGGTGAACTACATCTATACTACCAAAAGAACTCACCTTAATGCTCAAAGGAAGATGGTTTCAAGAGCAGTTTTAATGAAAACTGACCTAAAAACTTTTAATACTGCTAGGACAGTTAATACTGCTTATCCCAAATCTATAGTTTTTAGTACTAAACCAATGTCATGTTTTCCAAAAACAGAACAATCAACTGTAAGAAGACCCTTTCAAACTAAAACAGCATTATCTAACAAAAGATTTACACATAAAGTTAATACTTCCAAGGCACAAGCAGTTAATACTGCTAGGCCATAAGCAGTTAATACTGCTAGGCCAAAAGTAGTTAAAACTGCTAGGCCAAATTCTGCAGTTGTTAATGCTGTTAGAGGGTAATCAGCAAATGCGTAAAGGGCTTAGCAATGTTGGGTTTGGAGACTCCAAACCTAATGGTGCATCAATTCACCTTGAAGAAACAAATACATGATGCACGAGCGATCCAGTCAATGATTGCTTGGTTCCCACAGAAATCTAATTTCATATTTTTATATGCAGGGCAAGACACAACAAGATGATATAGGATTTGTTGACAGTGGATGCTCAAGGCACATGACTGGGAACATAGTGGTAGAATTTGATGGAGGTTATGTTACATTTGGAGGAGGAGCACATGGTGGTAGAATTTCTAGTAAAGGAACACTTAAAACTGATAGTCTTGATTTTGAAGATGTATACTTTGTTAATGAGTTAAAATTCAATCTTTTTATTATCTCACTGATGTGTGACAAAAAGAGCTATGTCCTTTTTACTAACACTGAATGTCTTGTCTTATCTCCTAATTTTAAGTTGCCTGATGAAAATCATATACTTCTTAAAATTCCTAGATAGGACAATATGTACAGTTTTGATATGAAGAACATTGTTCCTAAAGAGACTTTAACATGTCTGTTGGCAAAAAGGCACATCAATGAAGCAATGCTCTTGGCATAGGAGGTCTTGGTCACAATAAATTTTAGAACATAAACAAGTTTGTTAAGGATAATCTTGTAATATGATAGCCTACAAAAAAGATTTTTGAAAAATGGACCAAACCTGTGTTGCTTGATCTTAAAGGGAACAACAACGAGAGCTTCATGTAAGTCTACGATTCTGAATCCAATTACTAAGCCTTGTTTATCTTCTAATATGGATCTGTTTGGTCCAACTTTTGTGAGTAGTTTTAATACATAAGAAGTATTGCTTAGTAGTCACTGATGATTATAAGGCAAGGTTTACATGGGTTTTCTTTTAACAACTAAGACTGAACCCAGAGAGATCCTTATAACTTTGTCAAAAAATAGAAAACTAGTGATAAGAAGTGAAAAAATCAGAAGTGATAATGAACAGGAGTTTAAGAAACAAGAGTATGGATGAATTTGTTGTAGATAAAAAAGGTATTAAATAGAGAATACAGCGTAGCCAGGACTTCCTCAGCATAAATGGTGTGGCGAGTAGGATGAATAGGACACTAATTGAGCTGCGAGAACAATGGTTAGCTGACACTAGTTACCTACCAGACAATTTTGGGCTGAAACATTTAGTACTGCTTGCTATGTACAAAATGAGTCTTAATTAGTCAAGCGTCAGAACATTACAACCTTATTAATCTTTTAGAGGTTTTAACTGCTCTAGAGTTTTTAATGAGACCATTTGATGTCATGTTACTAAATCTTAATATTTTAAGACAGTGTTTAGGCAAGTTTTGATGGCAAAAAGTGAGGAGGTTTCTTTGTTTGGATATTCTTTGAGTAGTAAAGCTTTAGGGTATATCAACACAGAACAGGAAGGTAGAAGAAAACTTGCATATTGGGTTTTTAGAGAATAAGCCTATGATAGAAGGGAATGGTCCAAAGTGGTTGTTTGACATTGATTCTCTAACCCAATCTATGAATTATGTACCAATTGCTGCAGGTACAATCATTAATGATCTGCAGATACCCCAAATAAAGAACTCAATTCAGGTACATCAGTAAAGAAATTAGTAAGATGCATGTGATAGCTAAATTGGAAAGATGCTGTCATATTTGATTTCACCTTCCAAGGATGTTGATAAAGTTGAACCAAAATCTGCTGCTGATGAACAAACAGCAGATGGAAGATGTCCAGATATTGTGTATGATGAACCAAGATAAGTCTGATGAAAGTTTCGCATTAACGCTAAAGAAGTTAATGCTGCTAGACAACATATTAATACTGCCAGTCCTGATGTTAATACTGGTAGTTTTAAACTTAATATTATTGATGCATCAGTTAATACTGCTAGTTCAAATGGTCAAGAAATCCCTAAAGACATGTTCACAATGGGAGCTAGTTCTACACTTAAAGCCACTCATGTTGAGTTTTTCAGTGATAAAGATGAACCAGAAGTTAATTTAGGGAACATCACAAATTCCTATACAGTTCCAACCACTCCAAATACAAGAATTCATAAAGATCATCCAATTGAAAATGTGATTGGTGATGTGAAGTCATCTGTTCAGACAAGAAGAATGACAAAACCTACTTCTGAACAAGGGTTTCTCAGTGTTGTATATGAACAGAAAACACATGATACCCTGAATACTTGTTTATATGCTTGTTTCATATCACAAATTGAACCCACAAGCATTGCTAAAGCTCTATTTGATTCATCTTGGGTGGAAGCAATGCAGGAAGAACTTCTGCAATTTAAACTCCAACAGGTTTTGATACTTGTGGATTTGCCTATTGGAAAGAGGGCCATTGGAATAAAATGGGTCTTCAGAAACAAGAAAGATGAAAGGGGGATTCTGTATTAGGAATAAAGCAAGGTTGGTGAGAGTGCACAGGGTCCACACACACACAGGAGAAGGTATACACATGAAGAAGTTTTTGCGACGCAGATGTGCGACGCGAATTTGAGGCAATACAGATTGGTTGTAAGCGTCATTGCTTATTCTTTTATGGGTTTTCTGGTATATCAAATGGATGTGAAGAGTGCTTTCTTATATGGAACTATTGAGGAAGAAGTTTATGTTTACCAACCACTATTTAAAGATCCTGACATCCAACAAAGTTTTACAAGGTGTGTCAAGGCAACTTTAATGGTTTGCATCCAAAAAAAACAAACAAATATAAAAATAAACAAATAACAAGAACATAAAAAAAACAAAAAGAAGGAAGCGATCAAAACCAGGAACGAAACAAGCAAATAAACACAACAAAAAGCACATAAGGCAAACAAGCAAATCAAAGTGAAACCAAGTCAAAAAAGGCACAAAGATAGAAAAAAAACAACAAAAGAGAGACAAAAAAACAAACCCAAACATCAAAGATATAGCAGAAAAAAACCGAAGCAACAAATTAAACAAAAAAAAGAACAAAAAATATAGGCCACAAAACAAAAAAAAATTTAATACATTACAGTACAAAACAAAGCTAACAATGACAAAAAATAAAAAAGAAAACAAACAAGACAAGACAAAAAAAATCAAAATAAAACAAATCACATACCAAAACTATAAAAAAGAAAAACATACAACATCACAAGAACAAGTCAACAACCAAAGGAAATCATCAATAAATGACACCGCGCAAAATAATAAAAAAAAATAATTACATACACAAAAACATAAACTATAAACAAACACCTTTGAAATAGGCAAGCCCACGACGCCCCTCACAACATCCACCGCACGACCCTAAGAACCCCATTTGACATACCCATACCCAACAATCATTACCCATCACACCAAAAAACCCACCCCTACCCCCCAACACCCCCCCCCCCCCCCTCCCCCCTTCCTACACAACACCGGTACCCCCGCCCCCCTACCACCAACATGCAACTCCCCCCCTCCCCAACCCACTCCACCCCATCCCCTAATCTCTCACCCCCGAGTCCTCCCCCCCCAAACCACCCCACCCCTCACTAACCACCACCCAGCAACAGACAACCCATGAAACAGCCCCTCAACCTGCCCCCCCCGTTTCATAAGCCACCACTACCCCAATCCACCCTCACTTCAACACCCACCGAGTGCATCCACCACCTAACCACACCGCCACCCCCACCAGCACATGCACACGTAAACACTCAAACTGATATCACCACACCACATCACCAGTAGCTACAAAACAAATCAACCCCTCCCCCCAACCCCCACCAAAGCTACCACCAACCCACACCCCCCCCACGCCACTCCCCCTCTCCACCCCAACTGCCCGTTATACCCCTATAGGCCTTGTGCCACCTTCCGCCACAAAACAATCCCCCCCTCCCACCACACCCTACCCCAGCTCCATCCCAGTACAAAATAGAAAAAGATGAATAAGAAACACAATCACACTCCACAGAACGCAACAAAACACGACAAGTATAAGCAAAGGGAGGGGGGAGGAATTGAAATTCACAAACATACAACAGACATCAAAAAAGTAATAACCAAATTGAACTAAAATGTGTGTGGAGACCAAACTCTTAAACCCACACAAAAGTACATTATAGTTCACCTCAACAATAAAACAGAACACCTAGGCAAAACCACAAATTCAAACAAAACTTCCTAAGTCCGGCTCACACACATAGAACATAACACAAAGGCTCGCACATTAATACAGCAGCATACAAAACACCAAACCATCAATCATCAACAAAAAATATTCGAACATTCCCCTACTCCTACAGCTACCCTCGTAAAGAAAAAAAGGGCAGGAGGGTTGGTAGTGGGGGGAAGGGAGAGGAGTGGCGGGGGATGGAAAGGAGGGGACAGTAGAGGCGCGCGGCGCGATGGGGATAAAAATTGCCAGTCAGAAACGTTCTCGCTTATGTACTCTGTCACATTGGTACCTTTTACTTTCAAAATCCACAACTCAGTCTCGAGATTCTTTAACTCGTTCCTCGGAACATTACTTGTCAGTCATTTACTTTCTCAGAATCTATCAAGTCATTCAGGCATACGCCAACATCCACAAGACCAACAACTCTAACGTGCGGACTTCCACCACGTCAGAGCTCCCTCCCAAAAGAAGGCTACAAGTGAGCAGACCACTTGAACTGATTTTCCACAGAGCGAGTTGCTTATGCGGAATACAGTCTCCATCCTTTCACACCCATTGGCATCTAGTTCGACCCACCTTCCCTCATATGCCTTTGAAAATACAGATGTTGGCACTTCATGAATCTTGAGTAAGTCATTCCTCGAGTAACAGCGTTCGTACCAATCACTGGCACCTGAGTCCCTGAAGTACACTGTCTGTCATCGCCATTCCTGTTTTGCATCACCTGCTGTCATGCAAAAATGCAGTAAACCACCACCTTGGTCACATACCATTGCCTGAACTTTGGGCATTGTTGACAGTGGTGGTGTAGTATTTTCTGTAATCATGTGTTCGACCTGTGGCTCTTTTATGGTGCCATGTTTCCTTCAAAAATACCCGAAAATGTGATGATACGTTTAATTCTAAAAAGTCAGAGCTTCGAATTAGCAAGTGTATCTGACAAGTGATGTATGCGCGTTATTTATGAATTGTGCCTTCCATGGCATAAATGGTTGATGGTAAAGATAATCACATTTGAATACAACTTAATGTTTTGTCTTAGGTAACATTTAGACAACTATGAGACTTCCATAGTACTACCTTTGCCTACACAATCATCACAGCGCTCTAGGTAATTTATATATCTCACCCTTATATAAAATATTTGTAAGAATAACAACCAGGTATGGTAAGTATATATATTTATACATAATATATATATACTTTAAATCACGTCGCAAGTAAACAAGTTTTGTGTTCTGCACCATATCAGACAAATATTTCATATGTGGTCTTACCACTTAAAACATCCGCGTAAATTGTCTTCACATGAATGCCTCACGAGTCCTAAAACCATCCTCGATGGCGAAATTTATCAAGTACCTTCGATTTGTGTAACAACCGTCATGGCTACAATTTCGCAACTCATCAAACATAGAACTGTCTTGAGAGTCCAGTCATGAATACGCTTATACGTCTCTACCTAGTTCAATAAATTTACTACTCGACGATAGGACAATACTCGACCTTTTACGTTCATCTAACTTCAAATAGTATCATATTGCATGTATATCATGTATGTCCCGAAAAAAACTTTTGAAAAATGGATCAGTTGAAAGAGTGGTCATAGTCTATTAAGATACGCAACCAAGTTCTCTATAACTTGTTAACCTTGGCTCTGATTACCAATCTGTAACACCCCCAAATTGGGTCGCAGTCGGAATGTGTAACACCGCCCAAAATTGGTCGCAGCGGAACATGTGTTCCGGGAGCGTACTTCATATACCATGCACAAGTCATGAGAGAACGAACTCTAAGTGTCGTTTTGAAAAGTATCTTGAAAAGTTTGAACCCAATGTTCCTCAAATAGGCAAGCATCTATTTCATCACCTGAGAAAACATGCTTAAAAGGGTCAACATAAAGTTAGGTGAGTTTCATGTAAGTTTGTTCGAGAAGTATAATTTGTAAATCCCAAAACTATATAATAGGTCTAAACTGTGTACAAGTTTCGCCCATACAAGACTTGCAACACATAAACCGACATATATCAGAGTAAATCCTTATATAAAAAACATCCCAAAAAGTTTACAAGTATATATTTGTAATGTACACGAAAATCCCCAAAATGCTTTCAAGTAGATGAACACCACATATCCAAAAATGTTTTCAAGAAGATATTAAATGACACAATATCCAACACAAATGTTTCAAGTAGAATATTATAATGAGCACAATAATCCAAAAATGTTTCAAGTATATAATGTAAAGACACACAACCAGTTCAAAATATTATCAAGTATAACATATTGTAATGAGCACAATATATCAAAATGTTTCAAGTATATCTTCTGTATATGAGCACAACTTAACAAAATGTTTATCAAGATGTAGGAGAAATTGATTAACGATTACTCAAGTTCACTGTAACTTAGCGGACGTAGACTTATCAGTCAGCCCACTATTATTCAAGGCACGGTCTAAAAATTCAATAGTAATCAGAGCTTCTGGCACACACAAACACCACTACTTTTCTTCTAAGTGGCGGGCGAGTGGGGAGCGTATAGTATAAGCCCGGGCCGGCGCGAAGGCGAGAGGGCGGGGGGGGGGGGGGATAACTTTCGTTAGTTCGATCTTGAAACTAGTGAGAAGCTAATCACCCGGAACTGGGGTTGTCAAACCCCAAATAGATCATTTTATAACATTCGCGCTCACCTCCCAAGGAATTATTACAGTTCATCGGAAACCTAAGCTAATCCGTATTATTCTTAAAATCAAGTATGTGTTTACGTCCAAAAAGTAAACCAAGTATTGTATTTCATCGCATGACAAGTAAATAAGTGCATAATTCAATTTGTAATCAACCATGTAAATGCATTTGTAAACAAGCATGTTCTCACCCCAAAATATAAAACAAATCATGTAAAACGTGGGGCTATGAACTCACCTTGAGTTCTGATAATCCAAATATCGCAGATAAAGCGTCACGTAAAAGATCGTATGCAACCTAAATTATCATAGGTCGTATAAGTACCTAGAGTACTTCTTAATTGATAAATTGAAATGTAATCCCTATATATTATATCTGTAACTATCGTTTCTGGGCTATCAAAATAAAAGCGGTCCTGACATGACGTTCGAGGAGTTAGGACACATTAAATCGTAAAACCAACAACTCGTCGAAACGCCAACCCGAACACAGGCCTCATTAAAGAACTCCCTAAGTATATAGTACTTGGAAACCACAAATATTCTATTCATACATCAATCACCAACTAATGAACTTTGGTCAAAATTGTGTTTAATACATTAAAACTTAATATATACCGTTTTTAGTAAAAATGGCGTAACTTTCGCTAGTTTTAAACCCTATTCTTTCTCCGCGTTCCATATGTCCATCTTTCGTATTAGGACGAGTATATACATAAATTGACCATTTTTCATATTTTGACCCTCGGGTGAACATACAACTTTTTACTGATCACAAAAACAGTACTGAGTTTTATAAAAATCGTATTACGTCGTCCCCGTAAACCCGTAAATGTGTATTTTATTTCGTATATCTCTCCAGTTTTTTTTTTAATTATTTCTTCTGAGGACGTTCTCGTTTTTGAAGTTCTATAATTTTTATGAGGTTACAAAAAATATAACTTTCTGTCATGAATAGTAACTTTTATAAAAATAGTTTTCTATAATAGGATTTAATTGTCGAAAACCGCGAAATATCAAAACTCAATCGTTATAATTGAAAAATTACGATTCTTATCATTTTGGAATCCTAAAAATATGTATTATTTGTTAAAAATATCAACACTTGCTGTTTATAATTTTTATAAAAATGTTTTTATAAAAATTCATTTACGACTTCGTTTATTAACGTATAACTCGTTTTTAACGTAACTTTTTCGTTATTAATCCGTTTAACAAGTTTCTTACCTTTTCGGAATCTTCGTAAATGTATTATCTTATAAAAATATAAAAGGAAATGTAAAAATTTCGAATTTTGGACAGAAATTTTGCTTGCATTTTGTTGATACCATTTTTGATCTTATCTTTTACTTTACCCACTTTTGTATTTTAACCTCACAATTTACCACAAGTCTTTTATAACTATATATATTATATGTTATACATATAATAATGTCCATAAGTTCATATTTGTCCAAGATCATCAAGATCACAAGTTAGTAACTTTACATAGAATCATAAACTTTCTTACTTAACTTTTAATTACAAGTTTACATATGAACTTTTTATACTTAAACCGAGATTGTACAAGACTTATATGTTCTTTATTTCATGATATTACCAACATCATAACATGTGAGAAAGTGCACAAAATCATAATCACAAGAAAAATTATATTTTTCATGTTCAAAAGTATTCCTAATGGTGATTTCACTATATAGCACATTATATACATAAAAACTCATAAAATGAAAGCATAAAGGTTTAAAATAGACCTTATGAGGTATGATGATGATGAGAAACAAATGCTAAACCCGTGTTTAGCCTTAAAACCCAAGCTTGCACTTAAGAAAACCCTTATTTTCTTAACAAAAACCCTAGCTTCCTTTTCTTGATTAATACTTGTAAATGGTGATTCAATGGATGGAAACACCTTAGAATGACTTAGGATAGATGTGTATAGAAGTGTATAGGTTGAATAAAATTTAGTATGGATTTATTAGAGAGGGGTGTGTGAGCCGTGGGCTATATTGAGCCAAAAGGGAGGTTTGTTTGATTTTTACAAAGTGTTTTACTTGTATCTTTCTTATGCAATGTATGTATATAAGTAGTAAACATGTAAGACTAGTCAAGGGAACATATCATGGTCATAGGGATGGTCATTGGTCTTAGGTATGGTCTCTAGGTCAAAGAAACAAAGCATGGTGTTGTATTAAAGAGGTATGGTGCTCATTTGACCAATGGAAGAGTTTTTGGTATATCTTTGTGTACATAGCAAGAATTTCGGCATATAAGAGATAAACATGATATATTTGAGTAAACTTTATGTATTGGGTATAAATGTGGGTATTTGTTGAAGCGTAGAAAAGTTTTTGTGGTTCCGGGAGTGCCTAAACGCAATTTATCGCGAAACGTATACACTTTACGTATCCGATAAAAATAAAATGAACAAAGTTAATAATTATCCTCAAAATAATTATATATCCCTTGCTTGATGTAAACATTTAATTGTTTGATGCCCGTTTACATTGAACGCTAATTTTTGGCGTACGCGATTTAACCTAACGTTTACAATTTCAGGCAACCATGTACAATTCAAAAAGGTACATTGTGGATTTATTGATGTCGTCAATGACTTGAAAGCACAGGGTGTTATAATTATACTGATTTAGAAACATGTGACATTGGTCTAGCACTATAAACTATAGTTTTGGGATGAGCAGTATTAACAGGCCTAAAACCTAAAGAAGGTACCCTATTAGTACTAGAAAACCCAAAAGTTAAGCAAACAAATATGTTGCAACACCCCCTAAGAAAACAGTTGCATCATAATCCACAACTCAGAAATCCAAGAGTTACTATAGATGTTTATAGATGAAAACTAGTAAGGCATGGAAATGGTGGATAGAACAACAATGCCCATCAGGATAATAAATGGGTTCCTAAGACAAAAACGAAATGGTGCCTTATAGTTTATAATGAAGAATGTTGCAAAAGAGTTAGTTTTGCTATCGATAATGCATCTAGGATAACTAATATCTTGAAACTCACAAATACTTTAGGATCTAATTTCTCAAGTATTCCATCATCCTCTAATTCTCTTGCAGATTGTTCAACTCATCCTATTTATTGTTGACTCTGGATGCACAAAGCACATGACGGGCAAGGAAATATTACGATCAACAGGGTTTATTACGTCGAAGGCCTCAATCACAATCCCATCTAAGTTGGTTAATTTTGTGATTCGGATTTGGAGGTTGCTTTTTGAAAATCTACGTGTTTCATTAGAGATCTTCAGGGAAACGATTTACTCACCAGTAATCGTGGATCTGATCTCTATACAATTTCTCTTCAAGAAACAACTTCATCAACTCCACTCTGTCTCATGGCTAAAACCTCACCAACTCAAGCATGGTTATGGCATCGAAGACTTTCTCATCTTAACTTCGACTACATCAACTTGCTTTCAAAGAAGGATGTCGTGATTGGTTTACCAAAACTGAAATATGTCAAGGATGAACTATGTTCTTCTTGTGAAGTGAGTAAAGCAAAAAGAAGTTCATTCAAGACAAAGGCTGTTCCAAGTTCAAAAGGACGGCTAAATTTGTTTCATATGGACTTATGTGGTCCAATGTAGGTTGCTAACATAAATGGGAAGAAATATATTCTGGTAATTGTAGACGACTACTCCAGATATACTTGGTCTCTATTTCTACGATCCAAGGATGAAACACCAAAAGTTCTAAAAGAGTTTCTCATAATGATTCGACGAAATCTTCAAGCTTTAGTAATTTCTGTTTGAACTGACAGAGGTACAAAGTTCTTAAACCAGACACTCCATGCATTTTTCAAAGAAGAAGGAATTAAGAATCAAACTTCCACTCCTTGAACACCTAAACAAAATGGCGTTGTCGAAAGATGAAACCGTACTCTCGTTGAGGCTGCTCGCACGATGCTCTAAGCTTCTAAACTTCCTTTGTTCTTTAGGGCTGAAGCAATTGCAACCGCATGCTATACTCAAAACAGATCTATCATCATCCCGATACATGAGAAAATGGCATATCACATCATTAATGACAATAAACCTGCAATTAAAAACCTTCACATTTTTGGTTGCACTTGTTACCTAACCAAAGAAAAAGGGGATTCGTGCATTCTGGTGAGATACTCCACTCAGTCTAAGGGATATCGTGTTTACAACAAGAGAACTCGATTGAGAGTTGAATCCATACATCTCGGATTTGATGAGATCAAAGGGATGATTGAGACGTATGTTGCTAATGACACTTCAAGCCTCGATCCCCAACGACAAAAGACGTCAGATTATGACAACTCTGGCCCCGTCCCACAACTACAAAATGTTTCTCCTTTAGCTGATATAATAGTTCCGTCACAACAAGAGTTGGATCTTCTATTTGGTCCTTTGTACGATGAATTTTTCAATGCGGGTACTTCAAGTGTCAACAAGTCTTCTGTTAGATCGTTTACTGAATAGATCTTAACCTTTAGCTTGTAAAGGATTTATTCCTTTAGATAATTCTAAAGCAACAATAATGAAACACTGATTTAAACACTATTGATTATGCGGAAACTAATCAATAATGCCAAGAAGAACAATAATAAGAATTACAAAAGAACTTTATATTATAACTTGAATTTTCCTAGGTTACAGATTACAAAACTATGATTGCTAAAATGATCTCTATTGATCTGTGTAGAACTATATTGATCTATATATGACTAACTATTACTAGCAGTACAAACATTGTACTGGCAGTACTAACTATAAAGCTAGCAGTACTAAAGACTCATAATTATTTCTTCAATTTTCATTAACAGCATTAAGTCTTCACTAGCAGTATTAATCTTGAGCCAGCAATATTAACTTATAAAAGCTTTAGAATCCCAACAATCCTCCCATAAACTTATGATTTACTCTCAAATCCTAAGTTTCTTCTGGATTAGATCTTCTTCTATGGCTGAGGATTCTTTCAAACACTTTACTGCTTCTCTACAATCTGTGATCTTGTAAACTTGATTAGCTCAAATGCCATGGTGCTTTCTTCTTTACCTTGAAGCTTCAAGTTTATCATCACTATAATATTTCCTTTTTGAGTGGGTACTTTTTCTCAACAAGCATGTTGATCTCCATAGGAGTATCAGTCAAAACAATGAATGAACTCCTGAGTTTTCATATAATTTCCATCTTAGTACCTTCCAACTCTCTTGGTTCTTCCATATCTCATCTTGCTCATCTAGATCAAACATCATCCTCAAATCTCCCTAAAGTATTAATTCCTTTTCTTCTAGAGAATGATCTTCAAATCTTTCTTGAACCAATTTGTATAAAACCTTCAGGTCATCTCTGTCAAGTCTTCTGAACAATGACTCTGTACCTCCATGAAAGCTTACAGTTCCATCTGCTCTTGTTAACTTGTATACTTCCATATCTGTTATTTCCATTCGACCAAGTAGCTGATACTCCCAATTAACTATAGGGTATCTAACAGAGAGAAATTTCAGAGTCACAGATTCTTCTTCAAATTCTTTTTCTTTCTTCTGTCTCTTTGAGATGTCTTCTTTTTCTTGTTTAAAATAATCAAATTCTTTTTCTTTCTTCTGTCTCTTTGAGATGTCTTCAACTTGTTTTTCATTTGCTCTTCTTCTTGCAAGTATTTTTCTTCTTGTTCCAACAACTTTCTTTTCACTCATTACTGGGTCAGGTTTTACATCTTCTTTTTCAACCATCTCTTCTTCCACTGTCTTTGAAGTTTCTCTTTTACTTGGTTTAGAAGACTCTTTTTCAACTTCAGACCCTATAGGAATAAAAGTATTGACATGATCCCATACCCTTTCAAAAATTGGTCTGATGTCATTATAGCTCATTCTCTTAAAGTAGCTTTCCTTGTAACCTCCTTGGTTCTTCAAGTATGTTATCATATTCCTTCTTGCTTAAGCTATTGACACATGTTTATTCTTCAAAGCATGATATCTTAGTACACTTGGATCATTCCAGTCAATTCCTTTAGATTAAGTAGCTTTTGTAGGGACTTGTTATCTTTCATCCAGTTGTTTTTGCAATTCCCAAGCTGCTTCCAGATTAAGTCTTTTTTCTTTTTCTTCTTGCAAAGCTCTTGCTTCTTGTTCTGCATTAAATCTGGCTCTTTCTTCTTCTTCCATCTTCCTAGATAACTCCTCATCCATACTCAACTGCACTTAAGTTCTTTTCTTAACCTTCTTTAGAGTAACAGGTTCTTCCATTATAGCCTTTCCTTTATCTTTGGCTTTCCTTCTTATATACACATGAGCTTCAGCAGTACTAACCTTTGTAACTTTTGGAGGACTAGCAGTACTAATCTCTATCTTACCTTTCTCACCACTTCCACATTCTTCAATAATTTTAGTGGGAGTCTCTTCTTCTATAATTACTTTAGTTTCATCACTAGGCTTCTCATGAACTTCCTCTTCCTGTAGAATCCAAGAAATACCTTCATCTTGTACTAGAGAAATTGTTGGATCTTCATTAATTTGAGAAATATTCCTCCCTTGTTTGGAAGAATCCTATGCAATCTCTTCATCATCAGAAAGAACAATCTTTGCCTTTCTCTTAGCCTTGCCAGACTTCAGCTTGTACTCTAGTTTCTTTACTCTAAGTACTAACTTGGTGAGAGCAGTACTATAAATCTTCTTTGTCTGCTGCAAGTCCTTCTCCAATTCATCAATCATGTCATTCAATTAGTTAACAAAAACTGTCAAATCATGTTGTTGCATGCTACCCTCAGCACTTCCATATGAGTGAACAGCATAGAGAGGTAAATCATGGGGCATAGAAGAAGTCTCCTCTGCCTCATGGGTGGGTTAAAGTAGTTCTAGTAAAGGGGATGGTTGAGTGGGTTGTGGAGATAATGATGGTGAAGATGTGATCCTTAAGGATGATTGTTGTTGCTCTTCATCATGTTCTTGTACCAACATACTCTCAAACAATGGTGTTACTACCCCTGAATACCCCTTAGAGGCTCTCCTCGTATTACTAAACAGTTTACTTATCAGAGTAGGAGTGGGATATGTTCTAGTATAAGGCAGTAACCTTTGTTGTTTGTTAAGAAGAAGTTGAATAAACATGGGATACAATAATAATTTGTGTGGGCTATCCAAGTTCTTAATCATAGCTTCAAAGATAAATTTGGAAAAGTTAAACCTCCTACTTATAGCTAGACAGATGATTGTTGTAGCAATGTTGCTACTGAATTGATCACATGCTGTCTTCTTGGAGCTCAGACAATGTAGAATTGTGTGGATAAAGAACTTCCACGGGAGTGAAAAATGTCCTTTAAAGAATGTAAGACTTTCAAAATTAGTCACATACCCCATATGAGCTAATTGCTTAAATATTTCTTCATTAGAGAGTGAAGAAATGCCTTTTGCATCTTCTAACTTCAAATGTCTTCTCAAAGAAGCTTCAGTTATGAGCTTTTCATGTCCATCAATAGTTGTAAAAATAGCTTGAAGTCCTTCCTTAGTAGTGCTCAAAAATAGCAGTACGGTAGTTTCCTAAAAAATAGTTCAATAAGGGACACCAAAAATGATGGGGATTTTTAGTTACGGGAGCATAGTTAGATATGGCTTGAAATAAGAAAATCTATGATTTCATCGTCAACACCCTTCACTACGTTCAGAGTTTAACCAAAATTGCGGGGACCATATTATGCTTGTCGCAAAATTCTAACTGTGCCATTTGATGAATGAAAAGTTGATGAATGAGGTGGGATTAGTTCGTGTGATAAAGTGTAAGGTTCTGGTAGAGTGAATTGAATTATGAGTAAGGTTTAAAGAGTATTTGTTTCACCGACTGTAAGTGAGTTGTGCTTATCTTGAAGAAATCGTTTAAGCTATAGATAAATCAAGAAGTCTTCAATTAGTCAAACCCTATAAGCTATAGATGTGGCGGGAAAATTTCTCTAATGGCTCTTTGATTGAAGGAAAATTGTTAGGGACTCTCAAAACAGTTCCTAACGGTCACTTAGCAGTACTTAAGGTTTGGTCTAGAGTTACTATTTTTTAAGTTCAACTGTACTAACTTCTTCAAGCAATCAGTAGTCTAATACTTGCATGGGCCAGTATTAACTTAACTCTGAAATATAAGTGTGTTACACCCAGTAGTATTCCTAACCTTCAAAATTGATCCATCAAAAAGATTTTCCGTAGCACCATGTAGACTCATAATATTACTCTCTTTCTGTTTTTAAACTTACAAAATATCTCTCAATTCTTTTTCTCACCAAACACTCATTTATGTTTTTCACACACAACTCTCTTTCTATTTTTGAACTCACCAAATCTCTCTATTCTTTTTCCTCACAAAGCAGACAATTTGGGTACAGTTTTCCATCAATTCCATAAGTTCTAAACTGTCATCCCCACTCTCAAGTGTGTAACCTCTTGAGAGAGGTGGATTATTGGACTGTTTTATAGTTTTTGGCAAACTACCAGCCATAAACGGATTTGGGAAGTCTTTACCAATGTCGTTTGCTTTGGACTAGCCAATGCTTTATTGCAATAAACATGGTATGCATTGATAACAATATCGTTTATGGCTAAACTTCAACCATCAATGATTTTGAAGGAAGTCTGTACAAAAACGTTTGCTTAGCGACTGCCAGTTTTGAAGTCTGTTAGATTAGTGTAACTGATGACCTATTGTTGTGTGATATATAACCTACACTCTAAAGAATATTCATGCTACGTCAATATCCTCCCTTCCCTTTAACTCTAGCATTTTTCATTCAAAGCAGCATATCCTTTATTTATCAATAAACTCTAAGCTCTTTAAAACCTGACAAACTGATAGTCCAAACATCTAAGATTTACAATCAAACCAGTTTGCATAAGTACTCATAAGAGAAAGAATTATTTTCTCTTTAGGACCCAAGCCTTTAATGGCTTGATTTGCCTGTTGGATACATGACATAGTAAATTTGCTTACAAAATGTATGATCTTCTGTTTTTTGAAGTCCATGATCTAGACCTTATGTTTTGGTTCTCACAAACCCATCCATGCTTTTGACTTCACTTAAGGTCATTTTCCTTCTTACCTTACCAGTATTAACTAATACTCTTTGTCCCTACACGTAGTTCATATTTTGAACCACAAAAGTTTTAACATCTTGGTTTTAAAGTCTTAGGCGTCCTAAAAAGCTGGTTTTGTGTAGTTAAGGACCTCTTGATAGGTGATTATGTGCGTTCTTAGTTTACATTGGCCTTTCTTCAGGTAAATTGGTCTTTATAGCACACTAGTTTGTGCTATTTTTGGAGCAAATGGTCTCTAACTGTACAACAGGCATATGAGTAATAAATGGCACATAAACCGTTACTAAATGGATATGCTGTAATAACTTTGTGACTGACTCTTTTCTTATTTTGCTTTAAAAGGAGTAATTAATACTGTTATGGTTAGTTCTCCTGACGGTGGGACAAAAGTCTTTTTCTTAAATGAGGGTATTTTGAAATATTTTTGTTGATTAACCCTTTTACTATTACTCCCTTACTGGCTTGATCCACCCTTTGGAACCCCCAAGAGTATTGACCAAAGTTTTTAGCTTGGTTCTTGAACTCGGTTGTGTCAAAATAAATAAATTACCATCTTTGTTCAAATGGTCAGTACTTTTATAGACAAGCAAGCTTTTATTTTCTTATAAAACCAAGTCTTGTTTCTGAGATGTTTGACCAGTTTTATCATTCTATTAGTTTTAAAATGTTTTGAGTCTCATTAGTCTTAAAATGGACTAATCTGTCTTGCACTTCAGGAAATATCATCCTCTTCATCTGTAGTTCCAATCCCATCATGACTATCTTTATCATCTGTTATTGATTTCATTAGATGTCCTTAGGTTTTTTTGAGTAGATATTCGCTTTCCATTTTGTTTTACCTAACAGTCTCACCTGGTTTTTGTTTAAGGATCAGTTGCTTTTTGAACTCAATTATTTTACTTCCTAAGGGCATATATTCATCTAAAACCTATAAATGATTGTATATCTTGGGGTTTAGGAAGTTCCCTGTTATAGGAGGGGGAACAAAATGATTCCCATCTACTTTGGAAAACATAATATCTTAGATGGTAGAGTATCTTCATGACTGTGCTAACATCAAAAACCACTCATACTAATCTCACTATCAGTTTTAGAATTGTTATATTGCATTCAGTTGTGTGCCATTAATCTTAAACCAGTTTTATCGTTTAGCATCACTTTGACTGTTGAGTAATTCATCAATGTATTCTTGGGAATGATTCTTCCTATTATTTCTATCTTTATTTTAAACTCATATCTTTCCTTAACAACTTTCTCTATTTCCTAAGTTATGGTTGTAATTTTTATTTATCTGATTTAAGCTCTATAGTTTTGAAACTCATATTTTGCACCCCAATGCTAATTCCATTATTTTTTCAAATGTTAAGTAAATCCTAGATTTATAGTGACTCTAAGGCGAAACTCTAACATGTATTTCTAGTATGCTTGCTATGTTTTTCTCTTTCACTATCATAATTCTTTTGAAGAGTTTTAAAATATTCAAGACATTGTTTAGAACATTTTTGTACCTCATTGTTAGAAGAACTTGATGATCTTGATGAGGAGATGGTCATTAAAGCTTGATGAGCTTGATTGTAAATCTGCTTTAAATAATGGAGTTCTTCTTATTCAGAGTTTCCACACAAGCTCTGATACCACTTGTTGGATCGTTTTCTGAATAGATCTTAACCTTTAGCTTGTAAAGGGTTTGTTCCTTTAGATAATTTCTTTAAAGCAACATTAATCGAAACACTAATTTGAAACACTATTGATTATGCGAAACTATAATCAATATGCTAAGAACAGTATTAACGAATCATAAAAGAACCTTAGTATAACTTGAAAAATCTGACTGGTTCATATTACAAAAAACTATGTTTGGCTATTCGATCTCTATTTGATCTGTGTAGAACTATATCTACTAACTATTCTCAGGGTTCCTTTTTATAGACCTAAAGGAAACCCTAATGGTGCTTTACAAAAATGCGTTAAGAGATAATGCCTATCTACTTCTAATTTATCTCTTGCATATTCTCATATGCAGTACTAATACCAATATACTAGCAGTGCTATACTACACTAACAATACGAAATAATATTACCGGTTCATGTACTAACATTCGTTACTGGCTCTAGTTTACTAAATATAAAGCTACAGCTAGTACTAAGAAGACTTAGACTTACTCTTCAATACACATTAATATCTATTAAGTCTTCCACTTAGCAGGTGGAATATCGAGCCCAGTAGTATTTAACTTGTAAAGCTTCAGAATTCCCCAAACCACTAATCTATCATACAACTCATGGATATCTTGACACATACCTTCAAGAAGTGTGGGTGGCATGATTATTTAAGCGCGTGGGTGTGGTCATGGGAGTATGCTCTCCGTGAAGCTCAAAGCTGCGATCATACCGTTATGAACTCATCTAATTCTTCTGCTATGGTGGCTGATGGAGTGGTCACTGGTGATAGCTACATGTGATGGTATAGTAGGGATGCTGTGAAACTCAGGTTAAGGAAACGGTTGGACACTCAGGTAATCGTGGGTTTGACTTGGGGCATGGAAATTGGTGGCTGCATCAAACTCAACATATTTGTATTACTCGGTGCCATACCTTAGGGTCAAACCTGTGGGAGGGTAGTAGGTATCTTAGGAGTCTCATCTTCTCCGCTGGGTTGGGCACGACCTAGAACCTCTATCCTACCTCAAAATGTACTAGGTATCAGGGTCCTCTGCTAACTTAAGGAACGACCTTTTTTTGCCGCCCCGGTATCTATGACCTAAAAGGCCTCATCCGCCGGTTGTATTCCTAAACCTGGGACTCGCATGCTGCTGTTGCTCCTCCGACACAGCCTCCCCTCCCTCCGAGCCAAGACCCTCGTCCTCCGACTCCTCACTCCTTGATCTGGCGCCCTCGGCCCCTGACTCATCATCCTCGGTCTCCGTATCGAATATCAGCTCTGAAGTACCCCGATACCTCTTCCGTATAGGAAGGGTCGGAGATGATGCTAGTGAAGCTGATGGAGAAGGGGTCTCGTAAGAGGATTTGTACCTCTTACGAAAGTAAAGTGGTGATAGCGCCATCGCCTCTGTCACGCTGGCTGAGATGCCAGGTGACAGGGTGGGCTAAGTACGCATGGACATAACGTATAGACTGCCGGTAAAAAGAAAAGCTATAAGATGGTGTAGGGTGGAGTGAGATGTTCGAGTAAGTAGATTGTGGAAATCGTAGAGTACCAATTGTGGAAATTGTAGAGGGGGTGAATACGTTTCCATTTAAAAACTTAAAAATATTTCGTATCAAATTATCCATCAAGTTAGATGCAATCAATGTTAAGTGTGAATAATACATCTATATCCTCTAGAACATGTCATCAGCAATAATACAGCAAATCACAATGTTAACTTCTATCTAGACACAAAAATCAAAAGTTTTCCAAATAATATAAAGAACAATCAAAACACATAAAGATTATAATGTAAAATATAAATGTAAGGAGATAAGGTAAATAAAGTTGTAAAGCGAAATGTAAAAGAAAGTGCAAACCGGACGAACGCGATGATTTATAGTGGTTCGGTCATGAGACAATCCTCTTTTCCATTCTCCACTTCCCTGATTACCCAACTAGAGGAGTAATTCACTAGTCAAACAAGCTTCCCTTTAGGCTGGAGGCAAATACCGAACACAAACTAAGCTTACACGTTTTTCTGACACTAAGCCAAATGTCTGTAGTTATAATCATAGCATAGAACCCATCTATCCACAACTAACACACACTACTTCTCAACAATTTACAATCTCTTTACCACACGAATTCACTTCACGTCACGACTTTACTTCACTACTTATTCACTATGACCCACAAAACTTCATTTATACGATTCTTAAACATTTACTTTCACCTAGACCACACTACGATCACACTAATCAAAACCACTACTTACTAAGATCATCCAGATCTATCTATACTTCCTATGATCAACCACGATTTTTAAAATATATCACACCAATGATCATAAACTATTACACAAGTTTGGAATAATAGACTTGATTTAGACATTGTTAAAATGTAAGAAAAGGTCATGAATGCAGAACTACATAAACTTCGTATCTTGATTGGAAAATCGAGAGTTCTTTATGCCACTTGGAGGGAATAAGCTTGAATCCACTTGGAAACAAATGCTTATGATTTCATGATAAAATAGGGTTTTTAGATATGTATTGTGAGATGATTGTTTAAACTGATTTGGACAGTAAAGAAAAAGTTGCAAAAGGTTGGGATAAATATGTGGGGAATAGTCTGGCTATTTATAGGCATACGGGGACGCCTTTTTGTTTGTCAGGTCCACTTGATTTCCTTTGGCCATTTCCCCTTAAATCATGTTCAGGTCCCCTTAATTTTAAGGGGGCGAATAGACTAGACCTCCATTTTTTGTCTTTTTCAGGGGGAGGTGTTTTCTGGAACAATTTCTAGCCGTTTATAGGTTAGAAAATTTGGAATTAAAAAAATATTTATATAAATAAAACATTTCTTTTAAATCACAAAATCGTTTTGTAAAAGTTATATAAAAATCTTTTTGTGGACATTTTATATAAAACGTGAGGTTAAAAATTCCTTGATCATAAAATTATAAGTTATGCATTTATTTATTCATAAACTTAAGTGATTTTACATAGGGGTGACAAACTTCTGTTGAAGCAGACTTGAGACGTTCGAGAGGATGTTGTCGATGAATGCACTTGATGATTTGTGAATCCACGGAGTAACTTATGCAACTTTTCGTTATGTCGTTATAAATTAATTGTTTGTCATTCACAAAAAAATGAAGAGTATGTATAGATAAGAATATCATAATTATTTTTACCAACAATCTCCACTCTCTTTGATGATGACAAATTATGTTAAACTATAACTCATGGAAAAATGTATAAGTTACTTTGTATACACTTCTTCTCCCTCTTTTGTTCGAAGCAAATAAGGTGGACTCTTAGGCGTGGCGACTTATACTTACACTATTATACCCTGAACCAAAAAAGGCGGAAGCTTTTGCATTCATCCCCAGTGTCAGTCTTTGTTCCTATAAAACCCCGTTGACATCATAGACAAGATATTCTACTTTGACATCGAGCCCCTTTGGCTCATTTACACACCTATTATGACACTTGCATTCCATGTATATAGACTCTAGAGGATCCATGGATCAAATTTATTGCAAAAACTAATTAACATACATCAAAGGCGTTAGTTTCGTACAATATAATTTTATATATAATATTATATATATATATATTTATGTATATTCCTAATATATAATATATATACCTATTTTATCATATTTATTATATAAGTAGGGAGCGATAATAAGGGTTGGACATAACGCCATATCAAGGGAAATGCTGTAGATGTCAACAACGGTTTTGCAAATTCCCCCTCGGTGTTGCCTCCCCCTTGTTTGGGGCACCAAAGAATCAAGCTACGGAAGTGTGCTACAAAAAAATTAGTAAAAAAGTGCACATATATATACCAACAATGTTAGCATAAATATATATATATTTGCATACACTTACTGGGGAACAAGATATGCATATATTAGATCATATGCACTCTTAATATGAATTTTAAAAGAAAAATAACCTAGACACATTAGCACTCGTTTCTGACTTTTAATAAAATAACCTTAAATAATTGATAAAAAAAAGGAATCGTGAAGTATACCTTAGACACGATAATGCTTATAGGAACCAATGATAAAGTTAGAACTGAATCATGCTTTATGTAATAAGACTTGACCAATCTCGTTCCCTTTGGTATAATTACCCGACTTTAATAACGAGAAGCAAAACTCGTTTAATTGATCCGGACACATATGTGTTGATCAAAAAGTTAAGACCGATCCTTGATTAGGTACCGATTTAGTGTATACGGATTATGTTTTAGGTCAGTTTCCTATGTTTCAATTTATGTCTTGATGTTGAGACAATTGCGCCCTAAGAAAAAAAAAGCAACGTTAGGCTTTACCGTGGGATTGTTCTCCACGATTAGCCTCCGAGCGTTGGAGAGTAAAGTAATCGGTTTAGGTTTTAGGTAGGAAAGTTTAGGGTTATGAGGCGTACATTAGATGAGAGCCGAGGTACTCTCTATATACTCTCCAAACCCTAATGGGCTTTACCCATTAATTAGGTTTGTATCCGTGAGGGCACTCACCGTTATTTAGTAAACCGCCGTTTATTATAGTAATAGTGGGCCACCTCATGATTTTGAACTCGTTCGTAACGGTCGTGTTCAGTTACCTGCGACGTGTGCGCTAGTTGGGCCTCATGGGCCTAAATCCTCGTCGTGGTTAGCTCCATATGTCATGGGCTTTCCCCATAGGGGCAGTTGTACCATTTTGGGCATTGGAAAGCCCGTATTGATGTGCTTATGGACATTCTTATGGGCTGGGTATATTTAATATTCGTTAGGTCGGGTTTGCATGACCTGAGGTTCGGACTATACGTCATCATGTGGTCCCCCAGTCTAGTATGCGCTTAGGTAAGACCGCGCGTTGCTAGGACTATAAAATAGTCGCGGGTAATAAATTTATCCCTTGGGATGCGTTTTGTGGAAAGAAACAAAATAATTGTCCATGCCCAAAACAATGAAATCTGGTCAACCTTTCGTCGCATAAATGCCTATTCGTGATTCGTGATGTGTAGGTAGCTAGAAAATAAGCTTATACGTTTCACCCATAACACATGATGTAGGGGACAAGTGGGGGACAACGTGTTCATAATCGGCTGCTGTGTCTGTACAACTTGCCCTATATATGGGTTTCTCATCTATTTCAATATTTTGATCACAGTAAAAAAAAATTCTCTTCCACACACCATTGAATAAAGCTTCCATTATCCATCACAAAAATAGACACAGTAATACCCGCGCTGTGCGGCATCCAAAACCCTTGCATCACTAAAATCATGGTTGTTGCAACTCACTTGTTTTTACATCAGAAATAACGATGAGGACTTTGTGGTGTTCACATATGGAGTATTACATCCACCTATTCGAATATGCACTGGTCGTGCCGGCTGCCGATCGTGACGAGTATAGCGGATTTCCCATAGGGGGAAGGTTTGGGGTAATTTCAACGGTTCTTTGGAGTTTGCCAAAATCGTGTAACCCTTTCGTTGTTTATGTGCAACGTCCTGAATTATTATCGTCTTCATATTTCCCAATTGCACTGCATAGGCGCGGCAAAAATAACCAATTTCGAGGTTAATTGCCGCCTATTGGCAAATTTAATCCACACGGGTTTCCAGTTGTTCCGCGCCTTTATCATACCTCTTGGTCAAAGGTATGGGTATCATTCCCAAGCGCGCCCGGGCGTATTAGTATGCGAGGATGCGGGAGAACTTAATTTAAAATGTGAACCGTATCCCTATCAACGCATATCGGGAAAGGAGCCTTTCTTATGCCTCTCATGGGCAGTAGTAGTAATTATTCCCAAAGCCCTGTGGTAGTGCCAGAAGTTTTATAGGCCGATGAAGCGCCGGTGTGGGGCTTGTTCATTCTTCTCCTCGCTTAGTTAGTGTATAAGTGCCTCTTTCTTATTTAAGCTTATGAACCTTTTGTTTTTGTTTTTTGTTTTGTGTTGCGCAGAAAATGGATTTGTTTAGCGTGGTTCATTGTGTAAGCCCAAAGCTGGGTGACACGAGGGGGTGCGGGCCCACTTTAAGAGATGGTGGTGGCAGCCCCTCGCTGGAAATGTCACTGCAGGGGCGCACAATGGGAACTTTGTGCTGGAGCAACCAGACTCAGATCATTGGTTGGGTGATGTACTGATGTTTTATTAGCACCCCACACCACTGCGCAGTGATGTACAAGGGTGCCAACTGTGGAAGCCCCCCAGGATTAAGACGCAACAAGCGTTGGTTCTTCAAGAGGTGCTGATGTCGCAAGGGGCTGAATGATGAGGCTGGAGAGTAGTTAGGTGGTCCTCTGGGTTGAAAGACAAGAGGTGCAACCAGTGATGTTGGCAGCAGAGAGCAAGTCATAAGAGGGTGCGTCATGTCGGTCTACCGTGGTAGTACATCGACTGAGGAGGAAAACCCCGGATGCGCCACCCATGCTTTGATTGCTAAAGGAGAGTGTCCGAGACTCTCCCCAAGTAAGTAAATTTATCCTCTATGTCCGCTTCCAGTAAATAGGTGTTTATTGTACGCAATCATAATAAAAGTAATGTGGAATCCGTCATTATTGGTTTGGTTGTTTGCTATTTGTGCGTTAGTGTCGAGGCTAATAGAGATTCCTTTGCGCCGGTGAGCATCCATGATGTACAGTCCCGACCCCAAACGAGTCCTTGACTACTGATGACATATCAAGGACGGGGACCGGGAGACAAGTCCAAGGCGTATTGAGGGTTACGCAGTGGATCTTGCTTATGGAGGAGTTTGATATGGATCACTGCGCAGCAAGCCGCGCTGGTGGCGCAGCTGAGAGCAAGGTTTGCTAGTGAACACGGCCAGAGTGTGCAGAAGGATGAAGAGATTCTGCTGCTGAAGACACATGTGGCAGATGCTAGGCTGAGGCCAAGATGTCTTCAGGTTTATGCACAGAAGCTTGCCGAGGAAAAAAATGGCACCTGCTTGCAGGTAGAGCACCAAGAGCGCGGAATTCTGCGGATTCAAGGCAAGTTTGTCATTGGGTATGAAGTATTTAGATGTGGGGTAAGATCAACCATTTTGCTGGGGCTGGATGAGTTTCGCCAGGAGAGATGGGAGGAGCTGTTGGAGAAGCAGGAGGAGGGAGAAGTTATCGCAATACTCGTATTGAGTATGATGAGGAGCTTTACCCTCACATGTTGTCCGTATTGCTGAGCGGCAGGGTGGCTCATAAAGACATGGTCTGCGCTAATTGCCGCCATGAGGCGCTTTGGAATCTCAGGAGTCAAGCAGTCCTTTGGGGATGTTGTGAAAGTGTGCATTGGATGTAGGTAAGGCAAGAATCGGTTAGAGGAAATGCATGAAATAGAAGTTTGCTGACAGTGCTGCCGCCACAGGGTACCTGGTTATAATGATAATGCATATGGGTGCTATGTTGATGCGATTGAGACGATGAAATTGTTAGAGCTGCCTCATATTACACAGCGTGGAGGTGACAGGATTACACCCATAGATGTTTAATGGAGAGGGGTTAACCGTGGCTAGGCATGCCACCCGAGGGCGCTGAAGGCCCAGCCTGTTTACTTTCTCAGTAGGACGTGGCGCAAAATGCAAGTTCCTATCTTTGCTGTCCACGTGACATCCTTAATCCTTTTGCACTTGAGAAGGAGGAGGATTCCGTTCGAAGGAGTCGTTTAGAGGTCCACGCCATAAGGCTTGATAAGAAAGAAGGGGTGTGAAGGGGCAAGGCAATATTATGCGTGTTGGCTGGTGCAGCGCACATCCCCCGTTCTGATGGAGGTAACATCTTAGCGTGGCGGACTGTGTCACCTAAAGATAGTAAAACTTCTGGGGAAGCGTGAGGCTGGCTGGAGATGCTGAGTTAGCAAGTTGGCAGTTCAGAGCAAGGTCGGTTGTCACATCATTAGCGCTTTCTTCCTGTGAAAAACTGATCGTTATGTGTACTAGTTGGAAAATTTTGTGTAATCAAACTCATGGTTGTTTGTAAATACAAAGGTTTCCTTTGGGACCCTTAGTATGGGGTTGTTTGTTGTTATGCTTTGCGATTGTGGCGCCACACAATATAGTTATAAAAGTTGACAATATGTTTGTGCCACCAATTTGTTGCCCTTTTCATGAAAGACTTGTTTGTGATGTGCTATTTGACAAAATTGTTGTTTAAATAGTCCATTACAAAAGTTCTATGACTGCAAAATATGCTAGGTTTAATGTATTGGGTTTGACATTAAATTACATGACGGAGTAACGCTAATACCATATCAAGAAGTCAAAGTTTTGACTCATAATTTGTTAAAAACGTGCACCGTCGTGCGCTTTGATGCGCTATCCATCGTGGAATGCGCAGTTGTTAAAACTTAACTCCAAGTCTTGAGAGTATCCGGTGTGTTTAACAAGGGATTCATGATCCAATGGTTGGATGGGTTTGCAACCCTCTTCAACTCAACGATGTTATTTAGTAGGTTACTCATCCTTTTAACCATCGTGGGGTATTAGGTGCATGCACGCCGAGTGGTGCACTGAAATAATTGTAAAAACAACAATAATTGATACATAAATAGGAATACTCACATATAAACATGTGAAAGTGAATTGTTCGCGGACGTTTAGCTGGAAACCGCGACATTTAATTAATACTTGCAAAATAATAAAACATTTGTCTTAAAAAAAAAATAAGTACGCATATACCCAGTGAGCACTTCCCTAAAGATAGCATTTCTTGAGATTGCAGATATTCCACGTGCGGGGGCATCGCACCGCTCCATCCATGTCCCGCAGCTTGTAATGCTCCTTTTCCAAGTACTTCCGTAACCATCGTTAGGGTCCTTCCCACTTTGGTCGCCCAGCTTTCCTGTGTCTTCCGCGTGGCTTGCGTCGTTAGCACGATACACGAAGTCTCCTGGTCTAAATGAGACTCCTCGAACTTTAGCGTCATAGTATCCCTTCATTTTTAACTTTGCTTTTTCCTCACGTATGGCTGCTTGTTCGCGCCTTTCCTCTAATATGTCCAAGTCTATAGTCGCTCGTCGTCATTGGTTGCGATATTGACCTCCGCGGTTACGTAATATTTGGCATTTCCGATTTCCGGGCTGGTTATAAACAGCTTCTATCCCAATAGACAAGAGAGAAGGGAGTGTCCCCTGTGCTAACTTTTATTGTTGTGCGATAGTGTCACCACAAGACAATGTGACAATAATTTCCGCTACTCACCTGCCTTTATGTCTATTCCAGGCGCGCTTTGATTCCTTCGCATAGACTTCGTTTTGCGATGCCTCAACCAACAATTGGTCTGTGGGTGTTTAACCGACACCAAATACGCTTGTGTAATGCTTAACTCGCGCGCACCAGTCTTTGAACGCGGTTATCACTGGAATTGATTCCAATTGTACGATACTATTTCTCCAGGTAATCCAAAAACGGCACACAATTGTTATCCCAAAACAATAGTTTTACCTGATTCCCTGTGATTGTGGCGGCCGCTTTCGCCCCTCGATCCATTTAGTAAGTAGTCTTTAGCCCACGATAAGGAATTTCAATCCTTCCAGCGGCAACAAGGATGGGACCAGCGATGTCGGATACCCCACATTGTGGCATGGAATGGCCATGGTTTGAGGTGATGGGTGTTAGATCCTGTTGTGGTTGGCGCGGGATTGGTCTAAATGTACTTTGCAATCAGTGCATTCTTTTTTATCATTGTAGCACTAAAGCGCGTCGCGGTGCATGGTGGGCCAGTAGTACCCAGACGTTAGGCTCTAGACTAATACAGATCGTGGTCCTGAGTGATACTACTATGAACCGCTGAAATCTCGCCGCGTCAGCACATAGTATGGGACATGAATAGGTCCGACGCAATCAGAAGCTGTGGTTGTAGGAAACGATCGTCGATAGAGGTACACCATTTCGGAAGTTAGTTCTCGAATATACATGCAGCCGTGCGGCGTATTCGCCGCGGCATCCTTTTTTGTCATGATGGAGCAGGCCCTTGGCTTATGGAATTCGATGATAGGGGTCATCCACATAGGATTTCCTGCTCTTCCTATCTCCGTAGATATCTCTATATCTGAGTTGGATTTGTTCTTCAAGATTTGCCAACACCTGTTTGATAGTGTTGCGCGAAGCTTGTGGTGATGTCGATCTTACTTTATAAGGCATCCGCTTTTTTGTTGTACCTCTAGACACTTGCCTAATGGGGTGAATCTATCAAAAGCACCTGGTATAGCGACTTGGGTCCTTGTCGATGTGTATCCGAATAATGTTGTCTTCTTTAGAACATATTGGCCCAACCAATGGTTGGCTACTAAACGGGATGTCCAATGTGCTTCTAGGTTTACGTACAACCATTCGAGATGCAATGCGTAGTCCCGACAATTAGGGCTACGTAATCGCAAAGCTCTGTTTCGTTTGGCTTTGTTGAATTTCAAAAGACGCTCTCGTTTAGTGAGCTATGTGTATACATTCTTCCGGGTTAGTGAAGGATTGAGCTGCGCTCTAACCCCGACTACCGTCCACGCAATGGGACGTTCCAATCCGTGTGAATAAGATCCATGGTTCTTGGTAAGTGTTAATTCGCATCTGGGGGGATTTCAGCATTGGTTTCCTAGTTTTCGATGAGGAATAATCCTGCAGTATTATCCTTTCACTGCTTGGCGCGTGTGGTCTAAAGAGATGGTATGCTCCCCTGAGCAACACGCTTCTACTTTTGCAATCGCTCGACGAATTCCAGGGATTTAGAGAGATCCTGTTTGATGGGTTGATCTAGTTGATTACCACTATTGGAGTCGCAGCTTGAAAATATCTATGCCAGTCTTTTTGGGGCAATTTATAAACGGCACAAGACAGCTTATCCATTGCGTATAGTTTGATCTCGGTTTCTTTTGAGTGCTTTATTTACGAAGTTATACCGGTGTTTGTAACGGAGGTCCCTTTCTGTCAGTCAGCACAATAAACGATAATTGGCCCATGCAATCGCGGAGATAATACATAATCAAATCCTCCCCTAGGTGGGGTTTTGTCCGCGACTAACGTGTAAGTGGGAATTGCTGATTTATCTGCTTGGAGCTTCACGTGAAAGCCTTTTTGCTGCTTGTAGGTCCAACGGAGTCTCCCTTTCTTCGTACATTCTTGTGTGTTTTGATAAGGGGAAGTGACTTGTTGCTGACTTGGATTTGGGAACTCCTGTTCAAACCGGCTAACTTCCCTTATTTAAAGACATGGAAAATTCTTTTCATCTGGGCGCGGTGAAGGAAGTTGGGATGACAACTTTTGTTTTTTCTGGACACGGCTTGAATGCCGTCAGGTTCTATCAAGTATCCGTCGGAACCATGCCTTCTGTAGCCCCAAAAAAGTTGCATTTTTTAGGATTTTAGCTTTCATATTATTTTTACGCAGAGAAGCCCTGTAAGTTATCTTCATATGTCCGCGCACCAAAAACTATGTCTTTGGTGTGGTCTCTTTTATAAATCAAGTTCACTCGGGACATAGGACTTTCCAGATTGCGGCCCACTTGGCCCTCGAACGCGGTTATCTACCAGTCGCTGGTAGGTGGCACCGCCATTCTTTAGGGCAAAGGGCATCTTGGTATAGCAATAGGACACATTGCTTGTGTGAAAAGGGCTGTCTTCTTCCTCGTCATCCTTGGGCCATTTGGGATTTGGTGATACCCCTTGTATGAGAACCCAAGATAGCCAACTTGATTAGGGGTATCAGCATATGGATTCCACTTTCTGTCTATCGCCGGTAGGCTGGGATAGCAGTCTTGTGGTCCACATGCTTGGTTAGGTCAGTGAAGTACGCACATGCACGCCAGCTACCAATCGTCTTTTGACCATAACTTGGGTTGGAGAGCCGGGTCTGGTATTAGAATTCTTCGCATCATACTGCACCTCTTCGGAGTTTTTGTTTCCTCCTCACCAGATTGGGTCCCTTAGCGCGCTCTGGAGCTTGCCGCGTTTTTTTGACTTTATGGGGGTATCCTATTGTCGGATTTTCCAACTTATGTTCTGTATCCGATCGTGGACAACAACCAGCATGTGGTTTTGGTTTACCATGCCAATAGCTATCGAGAGTTCTTTGCATGTTTAGTGCGCACACTAGCCGCCCTACCCGTATCAGACAGCGACCCCCGATCGATACTTCTTGTCTGGGTATCGGGGTATGAATCGCGACCTTCCATGTTTGTCACTGGTTGCGTGCGTCTCTGAGTCTTGCGTCACGTCACATGTGCTGTGTTGCTTATCTTTAGGCGGTGCGGGCGGGTGTTGTAGATGGTGACAATTCGTCCGTCGGACGGGTATTTTTGCATCCAGGTGGGCCCGTGCGATGGGAGCGCGTATATCGCTGACGACTCCCTGGTTATTCCTATAACACCCTAGTGTTTTCAAGACATTGGGACGACGTCGATAAATCCACTATTGTTCATTTTTGTATTGTACGCATTTTGGCTTTGTATCTTAAAATGTTAAGCTAAATCGAGTAAATGTCTAAAAATTAGCGTTCATGTAAACGGGCATAAACAATTAATGTTTAACATCAAGCAAGGGGTTATATATTTTTTTGAGGATCTTTATTAACTTTGGTTCATTTTTTTTTTATCGGATTCAGTAAAGTTTATACGTTCGCGGTTTAATTAGCGTTTTAGGCACTTCCCGGAACCACCAAATCCTTTCTACGTTCAACAAAGACCCATCTTTTTTATACCCACAATACATATAAGGTTACAAAATATCAATCTTTTTTTCCTATATCCTATCTTTTCCGAAATTCTTGCCATTTGATACCAAGTGATTATGTAAATTCTTCAAGTTGGTCAAATAATACACCATATCTTCATTAACCCTACACCATACCTATTTATTAACTACACCATGACTATGTTCTTTTGACTTGGACCATGGGACTCAAGACCATCCATACACCATAACCTTGTCCTTTTGACTAGATCTTACTCTTTATACTCATGTATACATAAGAGATATAGCTCATAACAGCACTAACACTTAGTAAAAATCAAACAAACCTCCCCTTTGGCTTTCTATTGCTCACGGCAATAAGCAAGCACCCACACAAACCTATATCAATTTTTATACAACCCATACACTTCTATATACATCTATCCCAAGATATTCTAAGGTGATCCCAAGCATTGGCTAACCTTTTTCAAGTATTAATCAGAAAAAAAGCCACAGATTACGGGGTTTTCTTAAGAAAATACGGGTTTTCTTAAGTGCAAGCTTTGGTTTTCTAGGTATAAAACCCGGGTTTTTAGCATTTGTTTTCTCATTATTCATCATACTCATAAGGTTCTACTTGAAAACTCTTTATGTTCTTGCATTTTCATTGTATAGGCATGTGTTACTTTCTTTATAGCCTTGTTAAATCCACAATTTAGGATTATTTTTTTATTTTGTTTCATCATATGTACACTTTTATATAATCTTATAGATTAATGTTATCCATGTTAAAATGGCACACAAGTTATTTAAACTCTTGCGTTATAGTATGAAAAATGATTATCTATTTATTTAGGGTTTACAAATTTCATAGAATATGTTACAAGTAAAAAAGGCAAAATGACTTTTTTAATTATTAATTTATGGACTTTTTAATTAATGTTATTTAGAACACTAAATAAAAGTTATGTTGAAGAATAATACACTTGTACTCTTATGGTTTATATCGTAAAAAGTGGACTAAGTATAAAATTGCGATTAAAAGGTTTATTATGAAAGTTAAGGGTTAAAAGTGTTAATATGGACTTGGTAAATTTGGGACATTATTATGAGGGAATATTTATGGACACATGGACTCCTAAATAGATATATGTATATATAACATATTATGATATATAAGGCTTGTGGTAAATAAAAAAAGTGGTAAATAGTTACTCAAAGACATGGTAAAAAAAGGGACTTAACAAAAACTCAACTAAAACTTGCTGTTCCAAAATTCGAATTTTAAACCTAACCATTTTATATTTTTATAGATAATACAATTCATGACGATTCCGAAAAAGGTAGGAAAACTTGTTAAACGGATTAATAACGAAAAAAGTACTGGTTAAAACGAGGTTCATACGTTAATAAACGGAGTCTTAAATGAATTTTTATAAAAACATTTTTATAAAAATTATAAACAGCAAGTATTGATATTTTTAACAAATTATACATATTTTTAGGATTCCAAAATGATAAGAATCGTAATTTTTCAATTAATAACGACACGAGTTATGAATTTCGGCAAAGTTTACGACAATTAATTACTTTTATATAAACTATTTTTTATTTAAAAGTTAATATTCTGGACTGAAAGTTATATTTTTGTAAAAACCTTATAAAATACTCTGAACTTTTCACAAAAAAACAAGAACGTCTCGAAAATAATTGTTAAAGACGGTGCTTTATAACGAATAAAATACGAACTTTACGGGTTTTACGACGACAAATACGAATTATATAAAAAACATGTTCTGTTAAATGGTACAGTAAAGTTACTGTTCACTTCAGGGGGAAGAAAAATTCATGAAAATGTCAAATATTGATGAACCCGTCTTAATAGATAAGCATGGACTAAAGAAAACGCAAGGAATAGGGTTTTAAACACGCGAAAGTTTCGCCAGTTTTATAAAACGGTAATTATAAAAGTTTTCTACTTATTTAAGCAATTTACCAAAACCATTAGTTGGTGATTGAGCTATATAGAATATTATATGGTTACAAAAGTTACTATATTACTTGGGCTCGTTTCCATATTTGAGGCATATTCGGATTGGCGTTTCGGAAGAGTTGTTGGATTTACGATTGAAGGTGTCCTAATTCTAGTACGCTCATGTCATGACCTCTATAAAGTTGATAAGCCTCTAGATACGTAGTATGATGTGACTAGCTAGACCTAAACATGTGTTAGTTAATCGAAAGTACTTGGTACTTATACGACCCTATGAATAATTTAGGTTGCATTTCAATCTTTTACGTGACGCATTATCTGCGATATTTGGATTTTCAGTACTCAAGGTGAGTTTCATAGCACCACATTTTTACCGCTTTCAATGATTTTATAATTATGGGTGTTGAATACACGCTTTGTTTTGTTATCAAATTGGGTACACAAGTATTGATTTACATGTTTGCCTAAGTAGCGATTAGCCAAGTTAAGCCATTTATCATGAACTGTCAATTGCTTAGATGCTAGTTGAGGACTTAACATTATGTAAGCGCGATGTTATTTAATTGATATATTCAGGTAACATCCTCCCCGTTCGCGGTACTTGCTAATCACGGACGATACGGAACGATATAGCATGTACAAATTTTGATGTTTCGGCGTATTAGAACATATCACGGCTGAGTAGCAATATTTATGCGTAACAAGAGCGTCGAGCTTCAATATAATGAGTTAGTGGTATATGTATCTAGTTTTTGTTGCGATCTGCATGTGTTCTTTATCACTAAAAAAGTCTTGCGGTCATGCAACAATTATGATTATCAAAACTATGAATTCACCATACCCAACTTTTCTTGACATTTTTTAAGCAATGTTTTCATGGGAGATATTAGGCATTGGATGCCAGGGATGCTTGGGTTACTTTTTGGATTGCACGTTAATGATTTATGGTTGCATCATATTTTGGGGGAGGAAAGTATTATCAAACTTTTGATATATCTCAACAATTGAACAAGCAAAAGCTTTTTGGCTTTTGTATTAAGGTCTTTCAATTAAATCACAATGTATCAATTTTTAAACGACTTTTTTTGTCGTTTCTTATATATCTTGTGCTATTGTTACTTGAAAGTAACTCGCACCCGAACCTTATTAGCTGCGCCACCAATTTGGGGGTGTTACAGATGGGTATCAAGAGCCTGGGTTTAGAGAAAACAGGTCAAAATTTTTGCTGGACTATAAAACCATTCTTACAAACAAACGAATTCTACAATCGGGTTTGTACACGGGACATACATATGTGCATTAATTCAATGCAATACAACGATTTTGTTTGCATTAGTGGGACTAGATGACATTCATAAACTGTATACGTGGTCTATTATTTATTACGTATATTACAATTAGAGCTCTAGATAATTATACTCATATAAGTTATTTATGTTAGTAACATTGTCATGTCAGTTGATTCTGCCATTACATATTCGTATGTTCAATCTGAGGCTCGTTCTTGGAGTATCCCATCTGTGGTTCCTTACGAGGATGGCTGCCCAACGTTGTTCGAGCACGGCACCACGTTCTCCAGGGTATGTAACCTAGAGAACCAATATACCAGTTGGACATTCCTGACCTGAAGCATCCTGAGGATTTAGTGGCCAGCTGAGGATGAGGCAACCTATACCTCCATTATCACCATCTCCTTTCTTAGCTCCACGGATTCGACCTCTTAGTTCTAGAGCACTCTGTGGTTGAGATGATGAAGATGTAGCATAAGGCCTTTGTATCATTAAATACACCCATCAGGGGAACCCACCATTGTTATCTATCCCGCTACCTGCACCATCTATTAGATGCAGTGCTGATATTACGAGGCTGAAACGCCGCCTCGGAAAGAGAATTATATACTTACTACTCCTAGACCTGGGTGTGAGATTGGAGAGTGTTATGCTGTGTACTGCTGCGATGCAGCCAGGACCCACTATAGAGATGACTCTAGTTTACTGAGAGGGAGGATTATGCCGCCTTAGAGTTGGTCAACAGGGGATCACCTAACTAGTAGATGTTTGCACTACCAGTCAGTTAAGAGTTTTGTACCACGGACCTCACGATCACAGACGGATCGTGCTGCTGTGAGAGCTGAGATTGAGGTATTGAGGAGAGAGGCTTGCTTACGAGTAAGAGAGTATTCAGACCCGTCAGGACTTGCTAGGACTAAAGCTCACCTCGACGGGCGTTAGAGGCCGAGTTTACAGTATTAGAGACTGTATGGCGCGTCTGCCACGGTTGGCAGCGTTCAGGCTTGCTGGATGATCTTGATGTTCGATATTCATGAGTACCCAGGGGCCTTGGATGGCTGGAACACGCCGTTGACAAATTGGAGGTCAATCGGTTTAAGCAGTTCCTAGGAATTTGATTATGTTTATATCTTACTATGCAGTCTGTTAAAGTTTTTATGGGTTACTCCCAGCTAGCAGGCGGTATAGTAATACCTTTTGTTCTTGTGTTAGCTTTCTTGTTATAGATCTCTTTTTGTTTCCGATTAGCTAATCCTGTATAGCCTACTAAGTATTAAGGGGTGTAACTCCCGGGGCTAGAGGGCTTTATAGTTGATTTTATTTTGTAACCTTAGGATAGGGAATTTTATGTAACCAAAACAATCACTGTATATTTCCAGGTTTATATTATGGAATATGGATTGTGTTAATGTTATGTCGATTTGTGTTGGTTGTATATTTTCACTGGGTGATGTGATACTTATTTTATTTATGATGTGCTTATGTTATTGTCACGTTATTGATTGTATTGAAAATCTAACGGGTATTGTATTTTCTTGTGATTGAAGGAAAATAATTAAATTGGCAAAATAAAGGAGGAACCACAGTGTCATCCCGAGGTCCCACCTGTTTACACCAGGCCCCAACAACCACAACTGTTACTGCAACAACCACAACTGTTACTGAGGCACAACTTCAGGCCTTAATTAATCAAGGAGTTGCTGCTGCAATGGCTGAAGCAGAAGCAAGCAGAGTTAGGAATGGCTACGACAGCAATGGTTCAGTACCAAGGCCAGCACAAGCTGCTCGTGCATGCTCTTACTCTGAATTCTTAAAATGCAAACCTTTGGACTTCAAAGGCACTGAGGGAGTCGTCGGACTCACTCGATGGTTTGAGAAAATGGAATCTGTGTTTAGCATTAGCAATTGCCCAGCAACTAGCCAAGTCAAATTCGCGACTTGCACTCTGCAAGACGATGCTCTTACATGGTGGAATTCCCATGTTAAGACCACCACTCCAGAAGTAGCTCATGCCATGCCATGGGCAGCACTGAAGAAAATGATGACTGATAAATACTGCCCGAGGGGTGAGATCAAGAAGATTGAAACTGAAATGTGGAACCTTAAGGTTAAGGGCACCGATGTGGTGGCCTATAATCGACGATTTCAGCAACTAGCCTTGATGTGTTCCAGAATGTTCCCAGAAGAGGTAGACAAGATTGAAAAGTATATCGGTGGATTGCCCGATATGATACTTGGCAGTGTAAAGGCATCAAAGTCGAAGACCATGCAAGAAGTTATTGAGTTTACAACTGAGTTGATGGAGGATAAGACCCATGCCTATGCTGAACGTCAGGCAGAAAGGAAAAGAAAGTATGATGATCTTCCCCAGAACAATCAAAACCAACAACAGCAGAATAGGAGGCAGAACACAGGCCAGGCCTATGCTGCAGGCAATGGTGACAGGAAGCCATACGAAGGGTCTAAGCCTCTATGTTCCAAGTGTAATTGCCATCATGAAGCAGGTCCTTGTCCACCTAGGTGTAGTAACTGCAATAGGGTTGGCCATCTGGCCAGGGACTGTAGGATACGGCCTGCTAACAACAACAACAACAACCGTAACAACAACAACAACAACAACTACCGTAACAACAACAATAATCAGCAGGGCAATGGTTGCTTTGAGTGCGGAGCTCAAGGCCACTTTAAAAGAAACTGCCCGAAACTGAACAACAATGATCATGGTAATCAAGCTGGGAATAACAGGGCTCCAGCGAAGGTGTATGCGGTTGGAAATGCAGGGGCAAACCCAGACAACGTCGTTGCGGGTACGTTCCTTCTAAACAACCGTTATGCTTACATCTTATTTGATACTGGTGCCGATAGGAGTTTCGTATCTACTACATTTAGTACCTTGCTTGATATCTTCCCCAATACACTAGATCATGGTTATAACGTTGAGCTAGCTGATGGTAGGATAATTGGAGTAAATACTATATTAATGGGTTGTACGTTAAATTTTCTGAACCATCCGTTCAACATCAACCTAATGCCGGTAGAGATGGGTAGTTTCGACGCGATAATTGGCATGGACTGGTTGTCAAAATACAATGCCGTTATCGACTGTGCTAAGATAAAACCTTAATCATACACGGTGATGGAAGTACCCAGGGAAATGTGACACGATTAAACATCATTTCGTGTACTAAAATGCAAAAGTACATAGAGAAAGGGTTTCCTATCTTTCTGGCACAGGTTACTATAAAAGAGGTTGAAGATAAGTCGGAGAAGAAGCGACTTGAAGACGTACCAATAGTTCAGGACTTTCCTGAAGTATTTCCTGAAGACTTGCCGGGTCTTCCTCCGACTCGACAAGTGGAGTTCCAAATTGATTTGGTACCTGGTGCTGCACCTGTAGCTCGAGCGCCTTATCGATTAGCGCCTTCCGAGATGAAAGAGTTATCTGAGCAACTGAAAGAACTGTCCGATAAAGGCTTTATAAGACCCAGTTCCTCACCTTGGGGAGCTCCGGTCTTGTTTGTCAAGAAGAAAGACGGATCATTCCGGATGTGCATTGATTACCGGGAATTAAATAAACTAACGGTGAAGAACCGTTATCCGCTCCCAAGAATTGATGATTTATTTGACCAACTTCAAGGGTCGAGTGTCTACTCGAAAATCGACCTAAGGTCAGGTTATCATCAATTAAGGGTTCGAGAAGAAGACATTCCGAAGACTGCCTTCAGAACTCGATATGGCCATTACGAATTTCAAGTTATGCCGTTTGGTTTGACAAACGCACCTGCTGTGTTTATGGACCTCATGAACCGAGTATGCAAACCATATCTGGACAAATTCGTAATTGTCTTTATTGATGATATTTTGATCTATTCAAAGAACAAGCAAGAGCATGAAGAGCATCTGAAGATAATATTGGAATTGTTAAAGAAAGAGGAGTTGTATGCAAAATTTTCCAAGTGCGAATTTTGGATTCCCAAAGTACAATTCCTCGGTCATGTGATCGATAGTGAAGGAATTCATGTGGATCCAGCCAAGATTGAATCCATTAAAGATTGGGCATCTCCTAAGTCACCAACGGAGATTCGCCAATTTTTAGGTCTTGCTGGATACTATCGAAGATTCATTGAAGGGTTTTCAAAGATCGCCAAACCTATGACCAAGCTCACCCAGAAGAAGGTTAAATTTGAATGGGGTGATAAACAAGAAGCAGCTTTTCAACTGTTGAAGCAAAAGTTGTGCAGTGCACCAATCCTTGCGTTACCTGAAGGAAGCGAAGATTTCATCGCATACTGCGACGCTTCAAAGAAGGGTTTGGGCGCTGTGTTGATGCAAAGAGAAAAGGTGATTTCCTATGCATCACGCCAGTTGAAGGTTCATGAGAAGAACTATACGACTCATGACTTAGAACTCGGTGCAGTGGTGTTCGCTCTCAAGATCTGGAGACATTATTTATATGGAACTAAGTGTACGGTGTTCACCGATCACAAGAGTTTGCAACACATTTTAGATCAAAAAGAGTTGAACATGAGGCAACGCCGATGGTTAGAGTTGCTAAGTGATTACGATTGCGATATCCGTTATCACCCGGGGAAAGCCAATGTCGTTGCTGATGCTTTGAGCAGGAAAGAACGAGAACCACCGTTAAGAGTTCGGGCCTTGGTTATGACTATTAGTTTGGATCTTCCCAAACAGATCTTAAATGCTCAGACCGAAGCGCGAAAACCAGAGAACATTAAGAGTGAAGACGTTGGGGGAATGTTGATTGAAAATGCTAAATTTCCAGAAGCGATTAGAGAACAAAAGTTGGAACCACGTGCGGATGGAACCCTGTGCCTCAATGGCAGTGGGACAACATCATCACCATGGATTTTGTTACTAAGCTTCCTAAGTCGTCACAAGGCTACGACACCATTTGGGTGATTGTTGACCGACTCACTAAGTCTGCAATCTTCACACCGCTGTTGAAGCAGGTTGTGAGTGCACCAATCCTTGCATTAACTGAAGGTAAGCGAAGACTTCATTCGCATTACTGCGACGCTTCAAGAAAGGTTTTGGGCGCTTGTGTTGATGCAAAGGAGAGAAGGTGATTTATTATTGAATACACCAGTTAAAAATTCATGAGAAAAAAACTACACGATCTGATTTAGAACTTGGTGCTGTGGTGTTCGCTCTCAAGAATAGATCTGGAGACATTATTTATATGGGAAACTAAGTGTACACGGTGTATACCGATCACAAGAGTTAGAAAACACAATTTTAGATCAAAAAAGAGTTGAAATGAGGCAAACGCCGATGGTTAGAATTGCTAAGTTGATTACGATTGCGATATTCGTTATCACCGGGGAAAGCAAATGTCGTAGCTGATCGCTTTAAGCAGGAAAGAACTGTGAACCACCGCTAGAGTTCGAGCATTGGTTTATGACTATTAGTTTGGACCTTTCCCAATCAGATCTAATATGCTCAGTCCGAAGCGCAAAAAATACCCGAGCAACATTAAGCGTGAAGACGTAGTGGTGAAAATGTTGGTTGAAAATGCTAAATTTCCAGAAGGAAGCTATTTAAAGACAAAAGTTATGGAACCACGTGCGGATGGAACCTGTGCCTCATTGGCTAGAAGTGGTTACCTTGTTATGGCGATTTGCGGATGTGTTCATGGCACAGAATCCCATAAAATCAAAATACTCTTTTCATCCGGGTTCCGACACAAGTGTACCAAGAAATGAAGAAAGATGTTATATTGGATGGCCCAACATGAAAGTGAACATAGCCACTTATGTTAACATGGGTTTGGACCGGTGCTAGGTTCAAGTCCCGGGAACATCAAAGGCATACGGGATTGTTCGGTTTACAACCCAAAAGATTACCCGAATGGAAGTGGGATAACATCACTATGGATTTTGTCACGAAGCTTCCTAAGTCGTCTCAAGGCTATGATCAATTTGGTGATCGTTGACGACCACATAAATCTACGATCTTCACACCAATGAGAGAGGACCACTCCTTTGGATAAACTTGCACGATTGTACTTAAAGGAGGTGGTCACGAGGCATGGGATACCCGTCTCAATCATTTGCGATCGTGACCCGAGATTCGCATCCAATTTCTGGAGGTCACTTCAGAACGCTTTGGGTACAAATTTGGATATGAGTACTGCGTACCATCCACAAACAAATGGGCAAAGGAGAGGAACATTCAAACTCTCCGTGGATATGTTGCGTGATTGTGCTATCGACTTTGGAAAGGGTGGGTTAACCATTGCATTGGTCGGTTTTTCATTCAAACAAATAGTATCACGCTAGCATCAAGGCCACACCATTTTTGAAGCACCTTTATGGTCGGGAAAGTCGTGTCCACCTGTTTGTTGGACTGAAGTTGGAGAAGCTCAAATACTCGGTCCAGAACTGATCCAAGAGACCACTGAGAAAATCATCCAGATCAAACAAAGGATGCAAGCTGCTCGAGATCGACAGAAGAGTTACGCTGACTTGAAGCGTAAACCGATGGAATTCCAAGTCGGAGACAAAGTCATGCTTAAGGTCTCGCCTTGGAAAGGGGTCTGCGTTTGGCAAGGGAGGGAAGTTAAACCCTAGGTATGTTGAGATTTTAAGGTGATAGAAAGGGTTGGTGGGAAGTATGCCTACCATAGATTAAGATCCATCCGTGAATAAGATCCATGGTTCTGGGAGTTTGACTTCGCTCTGGGGGAGGACAATATCGGTTTCTGGTTTTTCGATGAGAAAATCTGCCAATATCTGTCCTTTCACTGCGGTGCGTGGTCTATAAGAGATGTTATGCTCCCCCAGCAAGATGCTCCACTTTTGCAATCGCCCTGACGCATCAGGTTTAGAGATAACCTGTTTGATGGGTTGATCTGTGATTACCGCTACTGGGTGCACTTGGAAATACCTACGCAGTCTTTTGGCGGCAAATACTAACGTGGGCCGTGGATGGTGACAATTCCGCCGTCGACAGGGAATTTTAGCATCCCGTGGGCCGTGGATGGGACCGCGCGTATTGCTGAGATCCCTGGTCTTCCTATAACACCCTGTGTTTTCAAGTCATTGACGACGTCGATAAATCCGCAATGTACCTTTTGTATTGTACGCATTTGCTTTGAATCTTAAATGTTAAGCTAAATCGCGTAAGCTAAAAATTAGCGTTCAATGTAAACGGGCATCAAACAATTAAATGTTTACATCAAGCAAGGGTTATATAATTATTTTGAGGATAATTATTAACTTTGTTCATTTTATTTTTATCGGATACGTAAAGTGTATACGTTTCGCGATAAATTGCGTTTAGGCACTCCCGGAACCACCAAAACTTTCCTACGCTTCAACAAATACCCACTTTTATACCCAATACATAAAAGTTACAAAATATATCATCTATATCCTATCTTTGCCGAAATTCTTGCCATTTGTACAAGTAATATCATAAAACTCTTCCATTTGGTCAAAGTGCAACATACTTCATTAATACTACACCTTACCTAGTCATTTCTTGTCTCTTTGACCAAGACCATGACCAAGGCCATCCCTACACCATACCATGTTCCCTTGACTAGTTCTTACACCTTTATATACACATGCATCTAGTAAGAGAAGTCATACCATTAAAACACTTAGCAAAAATCAAAACAATACTCCCTTTTTCCATCTCTATATGCTACGGCATAACACAAGCACTCTACCAAACCCATATCAATTTTTATACAACCCATACACTCCTATACACATCTATTCTAAGGTATTCTAAGGTGATCCCAAGCATTGGCTAACCTTTTTCAAGTATTAATCAAGAAAAGCAAGATTAGGGTTTTCTTAAGAAAATAAGGGTTTTCTTAAGTGCAAGCTTTGGTTTCTAGTCTAAACACGGGTTTAGCATTTGTTTCTCATCATCATCATACCTCATAAGGTCTACTTGAACTCTTTATGTTCTTGCAATTTTCATTTATATGCATATGTTAATTCTTTATAGCTTAAATCACCATTTAGGATTATTAACATGTAAAAAGAAGTTTTTATTTATTTTCATCATAATGTACACTTTTATATATCTTATGATATTAATGATATCATGTTAAAATGGTCACACAAGTTATTTACACTCTTGGTTAAGTATGAAAATGATTATGTATTAATTAGGGTTTACAAATTTCATATAATATGTTACAAGTAAAAGAAAGGCAAATGACTTATTAATATTAATTATGGACTTTTAATCATGTTATTAGAACACTAAAATAAAGTTATGTTGGAAGAAATACACTTGTACACTTATGGTTTATATGTAAAAGTGACTAAGTATAAACTTGCGATAAAAAGGTTAATTATGAAAGTTAAGGGTTAAAAGTGTAATATGGACTTGGTAAATTTGGACATATGAGGACTATTATGGACACATGGACTCCAATATATATATGATATATAACATATATGATATATAAGACTTGTGGTAAAATACAAAAGTGGTAAAGTATAAAGAAAAGGTTAAAAATGGACTTAACAAACTCAACCTAACTTGCTGTCCAAAATTCGAATTTTAACATACCCATTTTATATTTTTATAAGATAATACAATTCACGACGATTCCGAAAAGGTAAGAAACTTGTTAAACGGATTAATAACGAAAAAGTTACGTTAAAAACGAGTTATACGTTAATAAACGGAGTCGTAAATGAATTTTTATAAAAACATTTTTATAAAAATTATAAACAGCAAGTATTGATATTTTTAACAAATTATACATATTTTTAGGATTCCAAAATGATAAGAATCGTAATTTTTCAATTAATAACGAACGAGTTATGAATTTCGCAAGTTTACGACAATTAATACTTTTATAAAACTATTTTTATAAAAGTTACTATTCATGACAGAAAGTTATATTTTTGTAAACCTCATAAAATAATAGAACTTTCAAAAACGAGAACGTCCTCGAAAGAATTGTTAAAAACGGAGCTATAACGAATAAAATACGACATTTACGGGTTTTACGACGACAAATACGAATTATATAAAACACATGTCTGTTATGAACAGTAAAAGTTACTGTTCATCAGGGGAGAAAATTTATGAAAATGTCAAATATCGATAACCCGTCTTAATACGAAAAGATGGGCATAAGAAACGCGAGAATCAGGCTTAAAACGCAAAAGTTATGCTAGTTTTACTAAAACGGTAATTATAAACGTTTTAACTTATTAAACACAATTTTACCAAAACCATTAGTTGGTGATTGAGCTATATAGAATATTATGTGGTTATCAAAGTACTATATTACTAGGGAGTTTCATAATGAGGCCTCTTCGGATGGCGTTTCGACGAGTTGTTGGATTTACGATTTAAAGTGTCCTAACTCCTCGAACGTCATGTCATGACCTCTTTAATTATGATAGCCCGAACGATAGTACGATGTAACAACTATAAGATTATATTCAAGTACTCGGTACTTATACGACCTATGATAATTTAGGTTGCATTCGATCTTTTACGTGACGCTTTATCTGCGATATTTGGATTATCATGTCATGAGCTTATTGTAAATGTAAATCAGTTTTTGTGATGCCTGCATAGTTTTGCATTAACACGAGAAAAGTCTTGCGGTCTGCATATTTTTGATTTATCAAACCTATGAATTCACCCACATTATCGTTGACCGTTTTTTTAAGCAATGTTTTTCAGGAGATCAATATGCATGGGAAATGCCAAGGGATGCATGGTTTACATTTTGGATTGCACCTTAAAGATTTAGGTGCACATTTTTGGGAAATGTATGTCAACTTTTGAAATATTCACCATGAACAATAAAGCTATATGCTATTTGTATTAAGTCTTTCAAATTAATCCAATGTAATCTTTTAAACGACTTTTTGGGTCGTTCTTATAAATATCTTGTGCTATTGATCTTGAAGTAACACGCCCCAGATTCTTATTCCGCTGCGACCCATTTTGGGGGTGTTACAACGACCCACACAACCAAGAATTGTCTACCTACCCATTCTTAACATCAACTATTTCCATCACTTTCTTGATATTCTTGAAAATACAATCCAATGGATGATGAACCTATGAGGGCTGCCGACCGTGTTTGTTCACTCTGACTCCCGGTTCCGCAATCACCATTCCTGAAACCATAAACGCATTCGCCATTAAAGGTAACCACTTAAATCTCGTCAAAGGAAACCAATTTGATGGTAGAATTAAAACTGAGCCGCACAAACACATTCACGAATTCCTTAGAATATGTAACATGTTTAAATCCAATGACACTGAGAATGAAGCCGTCCGCCTAATGCAGGTTTTCCCCTATCAACTCACGGGTGAAGCATAAAACCGGCTTACGAACTCACCGAAGGACCATCATTACAGGATGAAATCTGAAACCGCCTTTATTATGCCGATTCATTCTCCTAGCACTATTCGATCGACATCCTCGAAGAAATCCGAGCCTTTTCCCAACATGAAAATGAAACTCTAACTGATGCTTGGCTTCGTGTGAAAGAAATGCTCAGAAATTTCCATGGTCGCAATCTCTCCAAAGGCAATATCATAAAAATCTTTTATCACGGTCTCAACGAAATAACCCAAGAAGTTCTTAATTCCACAGCTGGTGGTTTTTCCTCTGAATAAAACACCAGACCAAGCTTATCAACCTTATCTCAAGACAATGTCTACTCAAGCTTGATTGAGGCAAAAATCAAAACCAAAATCTCTTTCAAGAAAACTGTAGCTTTCCTCCAATAAAGGTAGCAGTAATATGATATTTGACAAAATTAGGCAACAATGGATCCATGACCAGAAAATAGATGCTCTCACAAAGAAATGCATATCCTAATCAAAATCACTCGATACTGAATATGACAAAATGACAAACCCGTCACTCCTGAAGCTATAGCAAAATTCATGCACACCTCAAAAACGCGTATACTAAGTTTTTACAATATCACCGAACCGTGACTCAAATCGCATAATTGGCAGTTTCAAAGCGAAAAGAAATGATTGATTATAATCGAGACATCCATCGATCCAATTCCGAAGATAAACCCGACCTTCAAAGACGATTAAACGAATTCATAAAAGCTCAACAATCGAACAATTCTTTTGTCAAAGATACATTTATGGATCTTAAAACCAAACTCGAAACAACAACTAAAAATCAACAGCCTCAATTCAAAATTTAGAAGCAAAATTCGATAGATTTGCTGACAAGCAATCTGGTCGAACCTATGATCTTCTTCCTATAGCACTCAACCAACCCAAAAAGATAGCTCAACTAGAACCTTACCAAAAAACACCGCAAGCTTAAAACGAGCTGCGTAAATGCCCGTATTTACACCAAATTTTAAATCCTACGACCCACCTCCCAAACCTAAATGATCAACAAAAGATTCGAAAATCCTATCAATTTTGGATAGTGAGGATGAAGAAGTAAATCTACACCTAAACACAAAATCTCAAACACCAAAACCGATCATAAGAAACGCCAATACCTAAACCATACAAACCAAAATTTCCATATCCTTAACGCCTTTGAAAAGAGAAAATGGAATTCCAATATGGTAAATTCCTAGATTTGATTTGAGCCGTTCGAATCAATGTACCCCTTGTTGATGTCTTAGCAGGAATGCCAAATTATGGCAAATTTCTCAAAGAACTCGTTAGCAACAAGCACAAGCTCGAAAAAATCTCATCCGCCTTCCTGAGCGATCAAAGTTCTGCTATGATTCAAAACAAAGTTCCACCTAAACTCGGAGACCCCGGAAGTTTCCTTATTCCTTGCACTTTAGGCAAAGCCTCTCATGCAATGCTAAGCCGAACCTTGGTTCTAAAGCATTAATCTAATGCCATATACTCTATATGCAAAAAAATCTCTTGAAACTCTGAAACCCAACTAAAATGAGCGAAAAAACGATTATTCGTCCTAATCCTTCCAACACCTCTACAGGAATCCCGAAAATATGTCATTGAAGTTGGTAAATCACCTTTCTCATGGATTTGTTATGTCGACATGAAAGAAGAGAGTAAAGCACCTCTTATTTTAGGGAATAACCTTTTCTCATACTGCTGATATAGTAAATTCGAGGAAAACCAAAACAACTCAATCTTGGAGTTGTACTGAACTAAATTACCTTTCAAGCGATTTATGAGGATGAAACAACTCTTATGTCAAAAGATATACAACATGGTTTTAACATTGAGTTATTGATGAAAATCTTAGCAGAAAATTTCGATTCCTTCACGATGAAGTGGATGAAATCCATCATTCCATCGATGTAACTATCTACGGAGAAAAAAACTCTTTTTTGAATTCGATGAATTAAAAGGCTATGGAATATCGAAGAAAACTCTGAGTCTAAATCTAAAACCGAAGAAACACCATTAAAAAAATCACCTTTGACACCAATTATAAAATCAAGACATCTCTTAAAGAACTTCATTCAGATCTTGAACTGAAACCTCTTCCTAATCACTTAGAATATGTATTCTTGGAAGAACATACTTTTCTTCTTATAATCATATCATCTCAGCTTTCTGAGCCAAATCGAAAAATAAGCTCATCTCTTTTAATAAAGAATAAGCAAGCCTCTGCTTCTGAAAACCACAAACATTCCTAACATATGGTCAGTCATTTTGTAAACATAAAATCCAAAACTTTTAGAAGGACAAAAATCCAGTTGTTCAAAAACAAAGACGATTAAACCCAAACATGCAAGAAGTTGTTAAAAAAGAAATCGTTAAACTTCTCGACACTGGTAGTAAATTTATCAATCACCTATAGACCGTGGGTAATTCTCTGATCCACTGTAGACCCAAGTAAAGGTGAGTATTACAGTAGTCACAAAAACAAAAAAAGATGAACCTTGTCCCAACAAGAACCGTTACGGGTTGGCGAGTATGCATCGATTATCATAAACTCAATGAAGCAACCGCAAAAGACCACTTTCCTTTGCCATTCATGGATCAAATGTTAAAAAGACTCGCATGAAAATAAATTAATTCTTTTTTCCTACAATGGTTTTCTGGATATTTCCAATACCAAATCGATCCATAAGATTAAAAAAAGAATATTTCACAGCACTTTTGGAACATAACCTTATAGACGAATGCCTTCAGTTTATTTAATGCTCCTGGCTACTTTTCAAGGTCATGTTGGCTATCTTTTTATGACATACAAAGAAGCATAAGAAGTATTATGGACGATTTCTCCATCTTTGAAACTCCTTCGATAATAGTTCCAATTAACCTCGGATAAAAATGACCACGCGTTGCAATAATGCAAATCTTATCCTTAACTGGGTAAAATGTCATTTCATGGTTAAAGAAGAAATTGTGCTTGGACACAAAGTGTCCGGTGCAGGCCTTGAAGTTGACAAAACCAAAATCAACTATCTAAGCTTCCACCCCCTACTAATTCAAAGCATAAAGTTTATATGACATCCGTTCTATCGGATGTTTTATCAAAGAGTTTCTCGAAACTTGCCTGTCATTTAACTAAGTTACTTGAAAAAGGTACTCCATTCGATTTCAATGATGAATGTCATAAAGCATTCAATTCATTAACATAAAAACTCACATGTACTCCTGTGATCGTGAGCCCAAATTAGAACCTTCCATTTGAGCTTATGTGTGATGCAAGTGAATTCGCAGTTGGAGCAGTCTTAGGATAAAAAGATGGTAAACACTTTCACCCCATCTATTTTGCAAGCAAAACTCTTAATGCAACTTAGCAAAAATATACGGTTACTGAAAAAGAACTTATGGCTGTAGACTTTGCATTCGACAAATTCTGACCCTATCTAATATTATCCAAAATTGTTGTCTATACTGATCACTTAGCTTTAAGACATCTATTCAAAAAACAAGATGCTAAACCACGTCTTATATGTTGGATTCTGCTATTGCAAGAATTTGATATAGAAATAAAAGACAAAAAAGATACAGAAAATGTTGCCGCCAATCACTTATCTCGGATTAAGAATGATGAGACAATTGACGACAGTGAAGTCAACGAAAACTTTCCTGGCAAAACTCTTATAGAAATAACCACCAAAGACATAACATGGTTCGCAGACTTTGCAAACTATTTGGTAGGTGATTGCGTATACCTAGAGATGCGTACCAACAAAAGAACAAATTCTTCTCTGACCTCAAAAACTACTTTTAGGAAGATCCCTATCTTTTCAAAGTATGTTCAGATGGTATGATTAGACGATGTGACACAGGACCAAAAACTCATACTGTCACACCCCGCCAAGGCGGAAACGCGAGGCATAACATGAAAGATATTAACATAGCACATGGTATATTTATAGAGGAATACTAAATAGTGTAAATTAAATGCAAAACACAACGTGTCATGTATAACATCCAACAAAAAAAAAACCTACGACCAAGAACATAATGAATAAGGATTTCACCATCACATACAAGTCTTATAATATCAAAAACAAAGTCTAGAAATCAAATCAACATATTGCTCAAATAAAACGGCATAGCAATATCATAGATCTCACTTGCATCTTATGGTCTCACTAAACCTCTCCTAACATAAATTTCGATCACCTGAGTTACTGAAAACGATGCTAAAGACACATCATCACTACAAAAGGTTGGTGAGATTGCCATAAAGGTTTTTAGACAACCACCACAAAACATTTCAAAACAATTCCAACATACTGTGATAAAGATAATAACAGTTGCCATGCATTTCATGAACTATCACATACTACAAATCAATCAAGGCTCAATTGTCAACACAATTCAAATCAATATAGCTCAAAAAAAATATCGTCACTCAAAAATAGCTCGGCTCAACCCAAGTGGGGAAGGAACGATCCCACGATCCAAGCCAACCCGGCTCCACTTGTCAATTCAATTCAACACATAGCAAGTAATAGCCACACACAGCAACATGCATTTTAAGCTCAACCCAAATATCATAGTAATAAAACATCACATACCCTCAAGCATCGTTTCCACCCTAATAGAAAAATAGTAAAAAGTATAGGGCTATGACACTCACGCTGATCGCAATAAACACACAATAAGTTACCATCAATTAGGCATTCAACCCAATATGATGTAACCTCAACTATGATGGATGCCTATGTTGTTTATCATAGTCCTATACTTGTTTTAAAACTTTACCACATCCTACATTTACTATTTACACTTAAATGTTACACTTCACAGTTTCTGTTTTTAAGCAGAATTTTACACCTACTTATGCGACCTAAACGCACCACTTTAACATCCTCATAATTCAAACCAAAAATCTCACATGCTCCCTTATGTGTCTACTGTCTAACATGTGACTCCCAACCATTAATTGCATACCTAAGTGCTACTAAGAAAATCAAACTCCAAAACAGTCTAAATTCGGGTCTGATTGCGCACTAAAAAGTATGACCCTAAAAAGCATACTTAAGCTTCGAATTAATTAATTTACTTTGGGGGATCTTTAATAGACACATAAGACTTAACTTTTGTATAAGGGCTAAGTCCAATTCAAATTTTAAGTTGGGGTTTTACTTCCCGAAATTAGACCCAAATCTGACCCGTATTTACTGGTTAGACAACTTTTCTTGCGAAAGGCTTTTGAAGGCCTTCCCGAACTCAAAATCGTTCGAGGCCGGATTTTTTAGAAAATAGACTCTCTGAACTTATCAAAACTCATAAGATTCATAAAAAAATTCGTTGCCAATCATGAGATATCATCTGAGCAACACGACCCAAAATTCTGCTCAAACTGAAATCATGATTTAACGCAAATTAACCCTAACCGATTACACCATCATGCTTCTAATTAAACCCTAATCAATCCTAATTAGTTTAATTACATTAATTTACAGAAAACATGAAACCCTAATTAATAAAACCTAATTTAACTCTAATCCATCATAATTAAGTTACTAGAATTGAAAGATTATAATTAGGATTGAACATAAACTAGAAAACTTACCTTGAAAAGATCCCTAAAATTTTTCTCTTCTTTCTCCTCTTTTGGAACCGGTCGAACTAAAAAGGGTGTGGGTTTGGGATTTATTTTTTGTATTTATAGGCTCCTAATATTTACTAGATAATTCCTAATTAGTATTAGATATCAATTAGGATTCCTTTTTATTTTTATTTTTATTTACCAAAATTCGGATTTACTATTCATGCCCAAAAAAAATATTTTTTTTTCTTTTATTAATTAATTAATTATCTTTATACCTTAAGTTTTATAAAAACCTAAGCTAATTTGTTAAGCCGTTTTGCTTGAAAACTACTTTCTAAAAATAACTTTTCATTTCCAAATTCACTTTCTATATATGGAAAGTTTACCAAAAACTCTCATATTTTAACAAACTCATTTCTTTCACAAATGACACGCTTCTCATTTTAATTTATCACCTAGACAACCACTTATTAACCCAAAACAATTCTCTCAAAATACTAAATCAATTCCATTATCACAATAAGTGATTAAAATAAAATTTCTCCATCAAATAACTCATTTTTCTTAACTTAACCTCTAAAACCTAAACTTATCTTAAATTACCAACACAAAAATACGTATACGTATAAATACTTACACATTAATCACAAAATGCTAAAATCTCAATAATCATTTCCTTGTCACTCAAAAGTGAACGAAATGAACTCAACCAATTTCACCACCATTCCAATCTCATTGAGATGATCACACTCAATAGATTGATTATCAATACCTCACATATCCCACATAAACTCATATAAACACACAAAATCACATAGAAACATACATACCCATAAATCATACTTATAGAACAGATATTTAGGTCAACACTATGGTTTGACCAACCTGCTCAAGCCATGGTTGTTACATTATCCCCACCTTGAGAAAATCTCGTCCCGAGATTTAACTACTCGAGGCATTAGCACTATCGACAAACAACTAAGGACACTTAGACCTCATTTGATCCCTGCGATCCCAAGTAAACTCAGGACCACGCTTCGAATCCCAATGAACTTCCACTAATACTATTATATTACGCTTTTACTCATGACCTCTAGGTGCACAACATCAACGGTTTCTTGACAAAACAAAGAGTCTTGTCAACCTTAATCTCGACTAACTTCCACGATCCGAATCCAACTGCTAATGACTTTGCTTACCCCCACAAGGGTGCAATTAGCAACACAACAACCCCAAACGAAAAGAAGCATCCCACTACATGAACCTCGCTCGTCATCGAGAAAACTCATCAAAATCCTTAAGTTGTGTAACAACGTCGTTTACAACCCGGTCTCGCAACTCATCAAACAAGAACTGTCTTGAAACCAAGTTATAAGTTGTTACAAAACCCAACGTTTTTAAAAAATCGGCTCGACTTCGAGTTTATTCATAAAATAACTTTAACCAAAATCACAAACACATCTAAAGGCATACTAAGGTCTACAAGAAACCTTACGTACCCAATTTCAACTAAAACTCCCAAGTATTCCTTGCTCAACGAACAAGTATGGATACTCAGTTTACCTGAAGTCCTAAAGACCTCCCTATCCAATTCCAATCGAATCTTAACTCAATGAACATTAATTACTTCTAATAGTTCTTTAGCAAAACCAAAAATTCGAATTTGACACACTAAACATGTCATGCACACTCTTCAACTCTTTTAGGTAATATCAACCAATAACCCTTTCAAAAATCTCAAATGGACCTTCTTACCTTGGTATCAACTTACCATACTTTTCGAAACATCATACACCCTTCAAACTGAATACTCTAAGTAACACTCAATTACCAGCCTCAAGTCTAACAGTTAAACCTTACACTAGGATAATCCTTGAACCAAACTCGGTTCATTCAATCTTGATGTCGCTAGTTACAACCCATAAAACGGTAACCTACATTCCTTTCCACACAATGCTTCAAGTGAAGCACATCTCATACCCGAAAGATAATCCCCACCTTAGGGAAAAACTCATCTCACGAAAGATAAGTATCCCAACTACCTCTAACATCCACAATACATGTCCTAAGCATAGCTAGAAATGGGGTGACTTAGTCAGTCCATTGACTACACCCAATCGCACTGTATCCACTACTCAAACTTGGTAACTTGACAATAACATCTTTAGTTATCCTTTCTCACTTCTACTCGGATAACTCAGGTTGTAGCAACAATCCTGAAGACCCTTGATACTCAACTTCCACTCTCGAATACGCTAAATACTTGCTACCGCAACTAGCTATATTTTTCTTCATACTCGACCACCAATTTGAAAACCTAACACCACACTAAGTTGCATCCGCTTCAGGATGGATAGAATACTTTATCGTATACGCCTCTTCAATAGCCAATATGAACCACTCTCCACCTCTTTTCACACTCGTTGGTCCAAGCCACGCAACATCTTATGTTGACACGTTCTTTGCTTTGGACATCTTATTTTACACCACCAACATCCTTTTCTCGATCTTAGCTTGGATCGTCATACGTCAATCCAGAACTCATTCTTGGCTTCACTCTTTTTCCTACTCCACGATTCAACAACCACATTTTCCTTTCCCAGATGGTACTTGGCCTTGAAACCATACTCACTAAATAACTTCATCCATCGACTC